>JARHVA010000494.1:3870000-3912500 GCA_037957365.1 Torreya grandis
GTGCTTGTGACTTGGGAGTGAAGACTTGGAGTGATGTAACAAATGGAAAGGTTTATAGAGTATGAGTTTGGAATTTTATAGGTGAGTGGATTATCATACATTTCATAGATGCTAGAGATTCAAGTGGATAGACTGCTTATTACAACACTTACTGAGAGATGGCATAATGAGACTAGTACATTTCACTTGCTAATAAGGGAGATGATTTTCACACCGAAGGATGTTTATCAAATTTTGGGTATTCTAATACAAGGGAAATGTGTATAATCAGGGTAGGGTCCATAGGAAATCACATTATTTAGTAATTTTGGTGATGGGTTGATTCCTATTATTAGAGGCAAAGTTGACGTAGACTATTGTACCAGACTAGAGATGGACTCTCTGACTATTGTACTCATGGGTATTGTCAGTGGAATTATGATATTTGATAGGAGTGGGAGGTTACATACTATTTGTCTTATATATGTGATTGGAGTGTTGAGTATTGTTCCTTTTGTAGAGGTTTAGAATTGATGTTGTCATTGATGTCAAAGGTTCCTTAGAAGGTTTTCATGAGGTCATTGAAGACTATAACTATGAGATAGAATATTTATCAGTGTTGTAATGACTCTAAGAGTGTAATATATGATTGGTATAAGTTTTTATGACTACATTAGTGATGTGAAGGTCAATATGGGAGGTTTTTTGTTGTCAAATTTGTCAAGTGATTAAGCCTAGTAGTGTCTTGAGAAGGTATGTGCATATGATGCCTATTTTTGTACATGAAGGAGTGTGATGGATTGATGAGATAAATGCACACAATAATGAGTGCTTATATGAGGTTACTTGAGCATGTATATGAGGTATTTGAGTATTCATGAGATGTCTCAAGGTAAGGATATAGGGGTAAGACCTTCAAACCAAGTCTATGCTTAGACCACTTCTAGATCCTACCTGGCCTAATAAGGCATTATAATCTATGATCAAGTCATATGAAGGATGTGTGATAATGTTTAAGTATTTGTGAGGTTTTTTGAGTATGTTATAGTGGTGGATAATTCATGGAAAGAGGAATAATGGTTATTTGTAAGGCTTAATGTGATTTATGGTCAATGTATAAGTAAGCAAAGAGAGAGACTGTGGCCTAATGGGGTATCAGGATCAATTTTCAAGGAAAATGTGAGTAGGGGAGAATTAAAAAAGGTGATTCAAGTTGTTTTAATAATTTTAATGAGTTTTTAGGTCATGGTTTGCAAGAAAAGGAATGAAAAGCGGGTTTGAGGACTCTCAAGTATATAAAATGAAGACATGCAAACCCAAGAAGCATTTTCAGGTGTTTATTAAAATGCATGATGTTAAGGAGAGATGGTTATGTTTCCTAGATAATAACCATGGCATTTATTTTAGATTTAAAGGGAAATTTGTTATGTATAATCATTAACACCAAAACATTTATTAAACCTCTCTAAAAACCTTACAAGGACATAATTCGAAAGATATTGTTCAAGTCAGCCTATAATGGTATAAAGTGAATATAAAAACTATTTTAAGATTAATTAAACTCTCCCAGGTACCTCTAGGTGGTGGTGGTTAGTCAGATGAGAGAGAAAATGCATAGATACAGGCATGTTCATGAATAATTTGTTGTAGTAGTCAAAAGTTGCATTGGTAAAGATAATAAAATGGATGGAGGATGAATAATGAGACTAATTTTTCATGTTTATGAAGGTTTTTTTACATAATATATCCCTCAAGTGTGCTAAACTAGTCATCTAAGTTAGCCAGTTGCTAACAAACTTGATGGTGGAAATAGTGAGAAACCTAGGTAGCAGTGAGAAGATGATTAAGCATGTCTTACCATGATAGATTTTTGAAACCAAGTAAATTAATATGTTTTAGGAAATTTAAAACATGTTCATGTTTGTTATAATTTTTGGAAGTCAGTGTTTATAATTAAAAAGGTTCTCATAAGTTAACGTATCTGGTTCAGAGAAGATAGTGAGATATAAGGTTATGAGATTGGTTTGTGAGACCAATATTTCCATTTGACCATATTATATCTATATCTAAGAATTTTATAATGATATAATAAGATAATATAAATGTATTATAATTCATTGAATATGTCTATATAGGTGTTGGAGGTCTGAGTCACTGTGACTGGTCTTTGAGGAAAATTGGTAGTTATGAGTGAGCAAGTTAGAGGAGTGTTTTTGAGTCATTTTTACTTATGTAATGAAGTATAATGCAATTTATGAAAATGTAAAGGTATTTCATGTTATATGTATTTTATTTATTTTAATTTTTTTTGGGATAAAAAATGTATCATCTTCAGTTGTTCAAGACAGACTTTTCTATGTGTGTGAAGTCCTAAAGTAAATCGTACTAATGGTATGCTTCAAGTGGTAGTTGAAGATAAAAAGTTTCATGTACCTGATATGAGATTATTAGGGATATATTTTAGTGTTATATAAATTTTTTCTTCCATTTTTAATGTTTGAAATTATTATAACGAGATCAAAGGGTAACGTGTACTAATGAAGGCCTAATTGAATTAGGTCTAATTAAGGCCTAAATGAGGTTTTGGTATTTTAAGTTGTAAATGACCTATTGTAATGATTTATTCATGTATTAAAAGACATATTTTATGGTTAATTTAAGTTTTAAAGTGTGCATTTTCAATCAATAGGTGTGTGATCTAGAGGATTGTATAAGAACAAGGCCTAATAGGTCTAATTGACTAGTCAGTAGAGCAGAGTGTGTAAGAAAAGAAAATAGCACATTAAAGAGCTAAAGGAGATATCATATAACATAATAAGAGAGACTAAAATCAGTCATGAATATATGAAAGGGGTCATTGAATATGAATATCAAGGTCATATGGACTAATTTGTTTTGAAGAGTCTTAGTTGAGCAAAGTAGCCTAAAAGGGAGTTTGAGAGGGATAAAAGAGTGAGAAGAGATAAATAAGGTGATCATAATATACTATGTGATCAAAAAGGTTTTTATAAAGGTGATCAAAGGTTTTAGGTCTATGAGTTAGTTCTAAGTCATCTAGGGGGTTAGTGCCTCCTTGAAAGTTGGTGCTTGTTAAAGCCTAGTTGAGTGGGTGCTTGACTAGTTGGGGTTAGTTCTCCATGTGGAGTTAGTGATTCACTAAAGATTGATTTTTGTATTATATTAATGTATTATATTTGTAGATATAATTGGGTTTTATTCCCCTTGAGGGTTTCCCACATATGTAATGTGTTTCTTGATCTTGTATGATTGCATATACTTTGGTAGATGTTCATCTTTATATGAATGGTTCATGTATGCTTAAGTGAAATTAAACATTTTTTTTGAAGACACTGATTCACATCCCAAACCCCCCCACCTACACCCTCTTATTCATTATTATTACAAAAAGGATATATGATGGAGATGTGTGAGATAATTTCATGGGGTCCATGTGTTTTAGTACATTTATACCAGGATTTACATCATGAAGTTTACTCTGATCATAGAGAGATTGGTCCTTTGACACTACTATAGGTGTGGTATTGGTAGCACATCACTATAGATAGGTTTTTTAGACACATAAGAACTTGATATGATGAGGATCCATTGGAATATTGGTGGTGCATGATTATTGTCACATGTAGACCACACTTAGGGGATTTAGAGTTTTATAGGAGGGTTATTGATGAGCTAGGTGATGATCAGATCACCTAGAGACCTTACTAGGAGGTTATATTTTAGTGGACACATGATGACCTAAAAATGGATTACATGATTACCTTTTATTACATTGTTGAGACACATGAGTACATCATAGAGAGATATTTCCCTAATGGGTGATGATAAATTTTGGGTTGAGATAACATATACCAACTGGGTCACATGTATTTACATGATTAGTGAGGGAGAGAACACAATGGGGCATGACCATTAATCAAACCATAGACAACCATATATGTACATAATTATAGACTATTAGGTGGAGTGATTGGAGAGATGTGATTAATGCTTGAGTTATTGATGGGTATGTAGATTGGTGGGCTTGGAAAATACTAGTTAGATTGACTATTCCATATGCACCACCATAGACATAGAGGCATAGATTGGTGGCTATTGTGACTAGGTAGCCATAAGGCACAAGATTGGGATCCTATATTATGAGGGTTATTATAAGAGATAGAGCATGATCATGAGCATGGGGTAGCACGTGTGTAGTTGAGATTAACTAGCTTCATGATATGGAGATTACAAAGATGGAAGATGTAGTGATTTTTCATGAGCTAGGGATTGATATTGATGTTGATAAAGGGATATATATATATATTTCTCTTAGTGTAGTCAATCAATATCCCTATTGCAATCTATTATATCTTCTTGGAGTATATTAATCATTTCATACTCTTCTCTAGGTCTTAGAGTGTGTGAAGAACTAGCCACATCCCCTCTATCTATTTGGGTGTCTTTTGTTGCTCTCATGATCACATCCTCCTCCTCTCTATCCTCCTCACTATCTACCTCTAGCAATGGAGTATCACCTCTAAGCCTCTACTATATATATATATATATATATATATATATATATATATATATATATATATATATAGTAGAGGCTTAGAGGTGATACTCCATTGCTAGAGGTAGATAGTGAGGAGGATAGAGAGGAGGAGGATGTGATCATGAGAGCAACAAAAGACACCCAAATAGATAGAGGGGATGTGGCTAGTTCTTCACACACTCTAAGACCTAGAGAAGTGTATGAAATGATTAATATACTCCAAGAAGATATAATAGATTGCAATAGGGATATTGATTGACTACACTAAGAGAATTCTAGATTACATGGTGTAGTGGATGGCAAATGGGATCAGATGCTAAGATTAGATTACAGTCTAAGGATGATAGATTCTAGGTTGTTATAGATGGGATATATGAGGATGAAATGGATAAAAAACTAGTTACACATAATTTAGATACCCAAATGCCATACTATACACTATTGATACAATAGTATAGATAAGAAAAATATACAAGGATTGAACTAGTAAAGGAAATAGTGATACTAGATAGAAAAGGGAATATTGCTACTTTAGATAGAGTGATGAGGTCTATGGATTAGGACATATATTAGAGGAGCTTGTATGAGCAGGATATAAAACATTCTTATAGGGCACCATCATTGAGGGAGCACTTTATGAGATACTCAACATCAACTAGATATGTTCAACCTATCGAGTCAAAGAGGTCAATGGGATAGGTACAACATGTGATGGGTCCTCCGCGAGGCACACCATGACATGAGGAACTATTCTTAAGACAAAAAAATTCAATAGAAGGATAGGATGACACATAGACATAGGGGATATATGATAGATTGGTTAATCGATGTATACATATTTTTGAGATCCATCTATTTTATTGTGTGTGTGTGTGTGTGTGTGTGTGTGTGTGTGTGTGTGTATTGAATATGATTATGAGACTTTGTACTATGGACATTGAGGGACTATTTATTAATTTATATAGACATTATACATGATGGGTAGATGTATGGATATTTTGTATCACTAAATATATTTCCTACATTTTGATTTACATTAACATGTTTTAATTATTTCAACACATTGATTATGGATGTATGAATTATTTAATGTATGATTGGTTGGATCAATGGATTTATAAATTGACATAAAAACATTGATTGTGTATTTATTCCTTGCATTGGACTTCTAACACTATTTAGTTTTGAGCAACCTGATTTTCAATTTAGCATAAAAAACATTACCATCGATGATATTGAATAATCATTATGAATGTTTATGTTTTCTACATATGAAAAAAAAAATAATAAATCATGTTCAATAAAAGTATGTCATGATATAGTAAAACCATAACCATACTATTATGCATTTCACAATTAATCTATTTAAACACAAAAAGAAAAAGAAACAATCAAAATTATTATTATTATTATTATTATTATTATTATTATTATTATTATTATTATTATTATTATTATTATTATTATTATTTAGACTGCAAGAATCAGTATTGCAACGTCACCAAACAAGTACAACATGCTCCCCCTATAACCTATAGTACACCTGGTAAACTTTTTCACGTGACCGGCGATGCTGGCGTGACACGCCCTCCAGTACCACGGGGCGGGGGGTGGACTAGAACCCATGACTAGCAAAGCCGCAATAGAAGTACTTAGCCAACTAAGCTAGGCCCCCCACCCGCAATCAAAATTATTTTGAACACACAATAATAATTCTAATATTATTAACTTTAATAATGATAAACAAAAAAAAAATAAAGATTAACTCTAACAATAAAAAGTGAACACAATGGACAAAGTAAAGGAGACAACCATGTAAATGTCTAAAGATAAAATGAATTATAATAACCAACTCAATTGGTAGGGATAGAGAAATAGATAAAATAACCAATTGAATGGTTAGAGATAGGAAAAAGCTAATACAAAAAAATAAATCAAATAATGTAAATAAGAAAGTTCTAAACAAATTTAATTTAAGCAATGATTAAGAAATTCTAGCCAAGAGAAAGGATAAGTAATGAAAAATTAAGGGAGAATCATAAGGATATGCTAATCTTTTTTTGGGGAAATGGATGATAGGGAAGATAGTGGCCTATTTGATCCTAGATACCACATGTCTTTAAGTGCTAGTGATCTACATAATCCACCTTAGACAAAGTCTATGTGGGAATATCAGGGCAGATGTAGTTCTCCCACTACCAAAAGTGATGAGAAAGTGGATGATTGATGAAGAATTTTTGAGTGTTGGATGAAAAAGATGCATAAATGACTGACCCAAGAAGGATAGATAAAATTATAGATGTGTTGTGATTGATGTTTTTGTATTTTTTTTCTTTTGTATTTTGGGATTTTTGAAATAAGGAATATAAAAGATGTTTTATGTTATTAGGAGAAAGAATGCAGGTTCATATATTGGAATAACAACCCTGAATTTAGCATGATATAGGATACATGAGTAACAACTAAAAAAATGATTAAGTTGAGAATATACAATGGATTATTGGAAGTTGATTCCCCCAAGTAACTTGGGTAAGTATAGACAATGGTTTACTCATGGTGAACTTATTTTGGAAAATGATGTAACATGATGGATATGCATGAAAATTTGTGGATGCACTAATAAATTATTTTGTAAGTGATGACCCATCTATTTTTGGACATAACATATAACTTTTAACTTATATAAAAGTAGTGAAATAAAGGTTATGATTAGTATGAAATGGAGAAGATGAAAAATAAAAAATTTTACATAAGAAAGGAGGGTGACATAATACGTATGAGCAAAGGATAAAATGTATATTTTAATAAAATCAAAAAATACTAACTTTATTAGATGCATCTAGAGAGAACTAGCCCCGACAAAGTTGGTAAATAGGATAAAGTTATCCTTTTCAACATAGGCATATAAACAAGCATTTTTGAAGAAATTTTCTTGGACACATTTTTACTTAATAATTTATTTTATGACCCCCTTATATGTAGTTTCATGTGACCAAGTAGACAAATGGGCTTATCACCAAAGACTATATATAGGGGAGTAAGGGTATCTCTACCCAATGCTAATCCTACACAAGTAGTGAGATGTGAAGGTTCCACACCAAAGTTCAATGAAGGATAAGAGATGTTTTTAAATTTGATATGTTTTTGAATAAGGATGTCTTATTATATAAAAATATTGTACCATCATGTCTTGTCCCCATACAACTATTAAGATTCAAGGGATTATCACTGAAGACTAAGACAGGCTAGTAATGTTTCCATATTTCTTTTTTGGTAGCTTATTTAATGTCTATTACTTTCTATGGAATTGAAAGAGAAAATTTTATCAAGGGTAATATCCTAGACTAGGTTGTGAGCTATAATTTTATAAGTCTATCAAAGATATGTAAGAAAAAACTTTACTGCGATCGTATCAACTAAGATAAGAACCAATGTAATGCTAATTTTGAGAATGTTTATCATGGGCTTATAGGATGGTGTGAAAAAGTGAAATGATTTTTTAGGATGAAATTTGAAATTTATGTATTATGTGAATTGACAACTAAAATTTTACTTGAAGATAATACTTGATAAACAAGACAAAATGAAAATCATGACAAATGTAATGCAATGATGATAATGTAAGTGTAGGCATACTTCCCTGAAGTATCAAGGTACTTGTAAGCAACAAGTTAGTTTGTTTTTGAGTTTTTGTGATTTTATATTTTTTTAGATTTATTGGAATTTGTACCTAATGGAAGGTTAAAAGATACATAAGCTTCCTATTTTCATATTTATATCACATGCTAACTCTAAATAATCTCTATTATTTTGACTGGATTTCCTCTTCAATTTTTATTTCAGTTTTATTATGTACTTTGAATAATACTTGACCAAGTTGAGGTTATCGAGCCCACTAAGATTTATTAGGGAATCATCTAAAGTATCATTCTCTATTGGTAAATCCTTGTTGAATAAATATATCTTGAAATAAATTTCTTTGGCAAAGTTTTATGATAATTTTTTTTTCTTGGGAAAACATAATTATCAAATAAAGCTATGTTAATATGCCTAATAGTAAATCTGAACTTGATAAACCTTCTAAGAGTTATTTGAATCATCATGGAGTTAGGATGATTTTATATATAAGGGTTACAATCAATATTGTTAAAGAGTATCAAACACTAGGGACTAATGATCTCCCCACATGTATAAAAACTAATATCTCTTACCCAACCACTATTGAATAATCACCAAATGCTATAAAAGTCAAATAGGATAGATCCGTATTGAAAATTATTGATTCTTTGGTAAATACAAAATGTTCAAATTTATTTTGATGTGCATTGAAATTAATCTCAAAAGCATGATCTAACTTGATATAGTGCCATTCTACTAGTTTAGCATAATAAGTATGCAACACGGGAGATAGGATTATTTCCTGTATTATAAATAGGAGATCATTCCATACTGTTTCTCTTCTAGTTGAGTTAATTTTTTCATTGTTTTTTGATATCACTATCATCAAGCAATATGGAGATGATTTATTCATCTATTAGTGTGTATTTATTTCTTCTTGAAGCTTTAAATAATGTTTGGTGAGGTAGAAGTTTTCCAAATAGTTAGCTTTCATGGATTTTTATAGATGTTACAATTGATATATTGTCATATGATGAGTCCAATGAATTATATTTCTATGTATTATTGTTGACATGTGTAGGTAGTGTGATGTTAATGGGAAAGGGAAAAAAATTGTTTAAGGATATGAACCATACTACTTTGAAGGTATTAGGAGAGTTTATATTGATGCCAGATGAAGTTTCATCCTTAACCATACCATTATAACTAAAATTTTCAAACTTGTTTAATAATAAAGCTATTATTGAGACCAAGGTGGATGTTTATGTTAATGATAAACATTCCTTTAATGCGAAAAGTAATTGTAAATTATATTTTGATAATGAATTTGATCATGTTTTAGAGGTGGCCATAAGGAAGGCATGCTAAAGTTCCTTATTGCCCATTTTCCTTTTCAATGATTGTTTGAAAATGATGGATTCAAGATGAAGATATATTTATAAAGGTAAAGTATTAAATAATAAATAAATTGGACATAAATGGTTAAAAACAAGGATGAGGGTCATGAACAATGATTGGGCCTTCTAATGTCACTGACTCATCCATACTCTTAGTTATGGCCTAATATTGTAAGGCACTAACAATGGAGGATCCTACCATTACCATAACCTATTGAGTCTATTTTTGAGGGTGTGTGTAAGATAGCTTCTCGGTGCTAACTTCTAAATAATACACCAAATTCAAACAAAAAAAGAGGTTTTACGAAGCTTAAGGTTTAAATAAGATTATCTAGGGGGAAACGATGGAAAAAATAGATAAAGTGGATGCACATTATTATGTCTTGTCCTAAAGTGCCTAACATAACTATAAGGGTATTAGTGTGTTGAAAATCGATGATATCATGTTTTGAAGAAACTATTGAAACTGTGGGTATTGGTGTGTGAAATCCCCTCATGTCATAGTGTCATTAAAACACATAATGGTTTAAGTAATTGAAAGAACTAGATATTGATTTATATACCCCATTACTAAATTTGTTTTGGTCCATTATGTTTTGTTAAAATCCATGGTTAATAGATCCCCTAAAAAATAAAATAAAAATTATGTATCTATTTCATATATCTAAGTATCATCACCAATCGAACACCAAGGAAAGAGCATATGTGAACACTACTTGGGTAACCCAAAAACTATGAAAATGTTTCTAATTCTTGAGTATCATCACCAATGTGATGCCAATAAAATATAATAAACAATTCCTCTAATTTAAAACAAAATGCTAAAATGAAATGTGATGTAATTACTTAAAAATTTGAAAAAAAGATTGAAAGGTTCAAAAAAAGAAATTGGTTTTTGTTTATCATTTTTGTTGATTAACATTGACCATTGTTTTTCAAAATAAAATAGTTAGAATGCTTACTTAGGCTTGGATCAAGGAAAATTACAATAAAATAAGTAAAAACCACAAAAATAAAGTGAAAACCACTTTTCTATGATAAATTCATAGTTACGTAGAAAGATAGGAAAGTGAAATTGTGATAAAACAAACACATGAAAAAGACATAATACAAAAAACACAAAAAAAATAATTTCATTCTTAAAAAATTATTTCTCTACCTTGTACGGTGATTTGATTATCCACAAAGGTGAATTTACTAGTCAAAATGATGATTTCACAACCTGCAAAAATGATTTGGCCACCAAAAAATATGATTTTGCTACTCAAAAAGATGAATTCACTTCTAAAGATTATGATTTCATTGCTTCAAAATGAATTCACTATTGAACCTACAAACATAGAATAGAAGACATAGAGTGACTAACATAACAAATTCGCTACTTAGTTATATGATTTGACTACTAAGAATAATAATTTCATTGTTAGAAAGAGCAATTTTGCTGAAAAGTATATCGATTTGCATTTTTCCTATATAAAAGAGTTACAAAAAGTGAAAACATAGACATAATAAGGAGGTGAATAAAAATATAACGATGTAAATAAAATAAGGAACACGTGACTAAAAGTGGGTTGAAAAATGATTTCACTGTTATGAGATATAGTTTTGTTATTGATATTTTTGAATTTGTTATTATGTAGTGGGTATACATAGCTGAGCATAAAACACATGATAATAACATGTAGCATATGCCATCACTCAATAAGACAAGATTAAATACATATGAAAATAAAAAAATAAAAAATCAAATAACAAATGCTTTCTAAATGCAAATATGATGGATAGAGGATGAAAAATACGAGGGAATGCCCCACCAAGCGTAACAAATATGTGTTAAATAAATTTTGAAATGATAATAAATAAATAAAAAATGAATTAAATAAATTCAGCCTAAGATAGAGCAAATAAAAAAAACAAACAAACATAGACTTGTGCTTAAAGTGTGAAATCTTTCTCCATTGTGACGTTAACTTGATTTGCTCTTTGAAAATGTGGTGCTCTCTCCTCCAATACAAAAGAGAAGGGCATCATATTTGTGTAAAATGAATTTTTATATCTTTAATTCGATTTGATTCAATTGGACATGTTTGTGAGTTAAATCTAACTTCGTTAGGATAAGTCAAGATTCTATTCTTGAAAATGAAAGTTTTCAAGCTTATTTATAATTTTTTGGAGGAAGACCAATGGTGGAAAATTATTTGGATTTATTTATTGATACAAATAATCAATAGTGGCTATTGAATCATCACCAATGAGGATGAATACCATTTCAAATGGTTTAGAGAATTATGGGATTGGTTAGCTGAGTCAATAGGAATATGTCAAACTTCTTGACAACTCAGGAGATGACTCATAGGAGGTTGAGAAAATTGTGGGTTCAATTGGAATGAGGGAGAAATGTAAGATGTTGGATGACGTATAAAATAAAAATTTAATATTTAAAATAAAGATTTAAATTGTGCATAATCAACTAATTTGACATATTCAATTATTTGAATATGGAGGGAAATGTGATGAATTATTTTAAGAAGAATTATTAAGTAGATTTTAGATGTATTTTGACACTAAGTGGGATTTAGGTGTCTACAATAAAATTAATGATCTTAACTAAAGGTTTCAATTTTTATAGTTATTTTTGTACACCCTTATTTATGAAATTATAGCTTAAAAGAAGAATGTGTCTAGGGCAGCTGTAACATACACCTAGATGACTATACTAAAAGAATACAATCATGCACACCTCAGAATATTAACACAATTTTAACAAACTATTTTGATCAATGAAAAATGATAACTTTCTATAAGCTTTATATATTTAAAATTGACCTGTATCAATGATAATAATTAAAATTATCTAAGCTTATGCATAGTTAAAACTATTGAGTTAAAAAAACCATGAAAAAAAACCTTAATAACACAAAGATGGAAATAAAGAACACCAACATAGTTTCATGACAATCAAAACTAATTTCTTCCTATATTGATAAAAAAATTCCCCCTCCTCCATGGTGAGGGTTATACATGTATAAATATACTTGGGGAGGGTTTGCCTCATCCTCAAAGTTCATGCAAATTCATAATTACATTGTGTAATTAGAATCAGTTATAATTTTAGTCTCAAAACTACATGTATGCATGCATATACTTAACTATTACTATGTATACACATAAGTCAACCTTTAAAATGCAATGTCACATGTACATGATCACAGTAAACTATGAGTACAAGGGTTAGTAATTTTTTCATGTATATGTACAAAATTATCCTTTATATCAAGGTTAACTAGATACTTGATGGCATTACTAACTGTTAGAGGTGTTGAAGTGGATGTTAGGATTGAACTATAAGTTTAAGTACCAACTTTCTGATTTACTTTCAAAAATTTAAAATACTTGTCCCTAAAGTCATTTTGATGTAGGATAATATCCATATTCAACAATGGAGGTCTATGCACCTATTTTTACTTATTCTAAGAGACTTACATGCTAAGATTTTGTACTTATAAAATATATTCTAAAAATTTCCACCTCTATCACCTTCTTCCTTGAATAACTCAACTCAGACTCAATCTCTTCTAATGAAAATCCCTGAAGGCTTTGCTTCAATTTGGTAGAAGTCTGATGAAGAACCTAATCAAAATTGATTCTACTTATAAGCCTATCTATTGAGTTTATTTATTGTGAGAGTTTTAGTTCTTCCAAGATCTATAAAATGAGAGTTTAATGTTCAGTTTACTTAAGAATTATTGCCTTAGATACTGTGATCCACTCCCTAGATTATTGAGTCCTGATGACCACCAAGTTGAGAACATTTGAAGCCTCTAATGCTGCCTTCAAATCAAGGTGGATATATTCCTTATTTATTAAATAAATAATAAGTAATTTTAAATTATTCTTAACTTTATTTCAATAATTAAGTTATTTACAAGTTCAACCAAATGATGGGTCAACTCTACCCTCATTATATCAATGGCCTCAAGAATGTTTTATAATTTGGAATCAACACTATGTACCTCAATATTAATTTATGGAAGAACATGAACTTTTTTATTGTTCCTTTATCTTTTTGAAAGCTTGAAAATGTTATTTATTCTATTTTCTAATTCATGCTTAACCTCTTAATTAGATATTTCTATTCCTTCATGCAGTTCCAACAAGGCATTCTTATGTGTCTCAAGATAGGAATTTTGTATTATATCCTTTATGTTTATGATGATTTTCTTCATGATTAAATTCCACATAAGATAAACATAGTATGCTATAGAAATAATGATATATGTAATACCTCGTACCTGATATAAAACATCAATGTATATATGTGTTTATAGATTCTTTGAATTGATTCCAAATAAAAAGAAAAAACATGAAAATGGAACTAGAAAAAATTGCATTTATAAAGTGATAAACATATTTTGTCATTTTTATCATGATTAGAAAAAATAAAAATCAAAAGATATAGAGATCTGAATTCTTAGTATGATTTATAGAAGGATAGAATCATAAAACCTAAAGGTAGTCTAAGTTAGGTTGTTTGGAAAATTAAAATTAAATTAGGTTCACTAAATGATTTAGATTTTAATATAATTATAGAATGTAATACCTTAGTTTGATAAAGTGTTGGAATAATAAATCATGAAATAAATATGCATTAATTATAGACTCTGATTTGTACAATAATTGACTTTTTTACTATTACATAAATAATAAATGATCTATAAGAGATGTACTTAGCTGAAAACTGATTGAGACAGATGATTGATAGGATGGAATTTGGTATTGGAGTTGTGTAGAGTGTCATGAATTGGAAAAAAGGAGTAAAAAACCCTCCTAGATAGTAGCATAATTTTCTAGATAGTAATGGACCATGTTAGTGTGCTCAGAGGTAAGGTAGTGTCCTTTTAAAAGTGGCAACAGTGACTTGGTTCTATATATTTTGTGCATATGTGCATGGACACTAGTTTATTGTCTATTATTTGTTTTGACTAATTTTAATTCCAAACTCTAGGCCACCAGGTTTATTAGGTTATTTCAAGAGCAAAAGTAGATGAAGATTAGCATTAGTAGGATAAATTAGACTTAACCTCAACACCCCATGCATTGAGCATCACCTACATACCAATATATTTAAATGGGATCAATCCATATGTATTTATCCAAATATAAATTTTGGTGCAAGTGCAAGTGAATGCTAATATGAGTGCTAGTCTGAGATCTTTGATTGTGACTTGAGACTAGAAATCTGAGTAATTTGAGATTTGGGTTGTTGTAGATGGGTGTATGTAAAAGTAAGGTATAATATGAAATTTAATTAATTAGGTGACATGTAATAATAGGATTATATATCACATAATTAAGAGTAGAATAATCAGATATAAAACAATAATTATTGAAAGAGCATAACACTTAAATATTATGACTAACTCACTTTGAGGGGGCAACCTAAAAAATAATGTAATAAATATAAAATTTGTAATATGATGATAAATGACTAACCACTACCTCTTATATATATTCTACTTAGCTAGGGTTATTCCATAGGTTGACCATACTAAGAAGATATATAAATGAAACAAGATAATATGAATGTGTGTAAGCCATAAGTCAGCCACACATATCCCTAGATGCACTATAGGTTAAGGGAATAGCATGCCCCTACCCTTAAAAATAATTTTATACTCAATGTTTAATCAAAATAAGATGTTGTAGTAGGAATGCTTCATCCTCCCATGTTGCATATTCATAATGTAGGTTCTTCCTTTCGATAAAATACTTCATAATGGCTTTGATCTATAATTGATTAATGTGCATGTGAATGATCTATTAAGGACATAGAATGACTTGTAATTATTCATCTAATTTATAAAATCTAGTATGAGTTGAAAATATATCCCTAATTACCTAATTATTTTAAGATACATGGAATATTATATGTATGTGAGTGTATGGAGGTAATTCCAACTTGTAAGCCACATTACCAATTTTCTACAAGATCTAATAAGGGACATAATTTTTATGTGATAAATTTTTATGATTTTTATGTTGCTTTAAATAAATATGATTTTATGTTTAAAAACACACAAATAACCAATCACCTATTTAAAAATATGACTCACTATAGTGTTGATTTACTTAATGCTTCATTCTAATTTTTTCCATTTATAAATTCTGTCACAAACTGAATAACACCTCCTATTGATGGTGAATGTATTAATAGATTAAATCTTAGTATGAAATATCAAAGGTGAAGTTATGGATGAGATGTGAACCCATATAATTACACAAAGGTAGTCATCTTCGAAGAAGCGAGAAAGGAATTGTTATACCACTAGTGAACAAGTGGCAACCAATGAACCCATTTATCTTATTTGCTAGAAATAAAACAATGAATAGAAATTTGTTGACTACCTATATTTATAAATCATATTAAGGATGATAATATGATATAAGATCCAATTGGGTACCAAAAAATGTAAATAATTGAATCTAAAAAATAGTATAAAAATGGGATCTCGATCACTTACAATGATCTTTGGATTAAAATGAAATTTCTTAATTGTATTGAGAAAATAAAAAACTACCATACTAGAAACAAAAGGTTGTGATAAGGAACAATAATGAAAATGATTAGTGAGTCAATCCAAAAATACAATTATAACATTTTTACCCTTAGACTGTGGTATCCCTCTAATGAAATTCACGGAAACCTCCTCCCAATGTTGGATAGGGATAGATAAAGGCTTCAAAAGCCCTAAGGTCTTTATGGTTTCACCTTTATTTTACTAATATGCCATATATTTAGACACATAATTTTTGACATCTCCTTTGAGTCCTTCCCAAAATAAATCCTAATGATTCTATGATATGTTTTCAAAAATTTGAAATGATCTCTAAGTGGAGAGGCAAGATGTTCCCTAACAATTTTATGTTTGAGGAGAGATGATTACAGAGGTATAGTCTATGTTTATGCCATAATTTATTCAATTTTCATGTAAATTTATTAGATTAATTAGATCCATAATGGATATTTTGAATTAAATCTTTGTATCACTATATTTATACCATTAAAATCTTACTTCTTCTAGCCAATTTTCCTATAATATGGTCATGACACATAACAATGCCTCAACTGATTCATCCCATCAGGAGAGGCCATATATAACCACATTATATTTTAATTTCTTATATACTATTTAAAAATCATATCCTAATATTTTAGAAACCTATTTATTCTATTCTTGATAAGATAATCATTGATATAAAAAATATCTAAGGTTATCATGATCAATATTTACCTGAAAGTGATAACCCATCATATAAGGTCTCCATTATTAAATGTAATATAAAATAGACATCATATATTTATCATAAATTGGTTTTAGCCTATTATTTCATTTATTTTTTGAATTTAAAATTATATCTGTCTACCTTATTGCATCATTACAACCCATGCCATATCCTGATGCATCATACTCCACAATAATAGTTTTTAAAAAATCAGGAGTAGCCAAAATTGGAGTTGTGCACATAACTATTTTCAACTATTCAAATTGCTTAGTAGCTGAATTAGTCTACTAGAAGTACTTTTTACTCAATAAAGAGGTAAGTGAGGCTACATCACTACCATAATTTTTGTCAAACCTACGATAATAACTAGTTAACATGAGAAATATTCAAAAGATTTTTAGGGTCTTGGAAATATATCCCTCCATCATCACTTGGATGTTTTTAGGATAAAATTTCACTCCTTAATGTGAAAAAATATAACCCAATTACTTCACCTATTGGACACCAAAATCATAATTGGAAGGTTTAGCATAAATTTAACATTTTTTCAAAACTGAAAGTACATTTGCCATATGCTTTAAACTTTCTTCCTAATTTTGGTTGTAGATGAAGATATCATCTCTAAAAAATAACACAAACTTTATAAAAAATTTCCTAAAAATGGTATTCATAAAACTATGAAATGTAGATAGTGCATTTATAAGTCCAAAATGTGTGACCATAAATTAACAATGGCCTTCATGAGTTATGAAAGTTGTTTTATGTATGCCCTCATCATGAATGTGAATCTGATGATACCCAATGTGAAGGTATAACTTGGTAAGATAAAAAAAACCATTAAATTCATCTAGAAAATTATAAATTACTTGAATATGAAACTTATCTTTGATGTGATACTTGTTGAGTTCCCTATAGTCTAGACACATCCTCTAAATATCATCCTTCTTCTGTACCATGACCATAGGGGAGGAATATTCAATTTGATTATGTCAGATGATTCTTAACACTAACATCTCATGTGCCATCTCTTCATTTTCACTCTTCTAGGCATAGGGATACTTGGATGATCTAATGTTAGGTGTACTTCCTAGAATGTGCCTAATGCCATGATCATGTGCACGAATAGGAGGAAGTCCTTTTGGCATGTCAATAAAAGCATCATATGGTTCATATAACACCCTTTAAAACTCAAGATGTGTAGAATCCTTGGTTGGTTGAACCTCTATGGAAAATAAGTGTGCAAAAAATCCTTCTACACCTTTTCTGAGTATCGTCATCATTTGATGGGAACTAACCAGTTATGTATAGTTATAAAATAAGACATAGTTAAGATGTCCTACCTTATGAATGGAACCTCATGAATATTTCTAAAAATACATCTCAATATTACCTAAAGTAGTGAGTCACTACACTCTCAAAACAATTTAATCTCATTCCATGGGAACACCAAACATTAGGAATCTAAAAAGTAGTCTCACATAACAATCTTAATGCTATTGTATTTTCTAAAGTAGTTATCTGTACAACCATCTGTAATCATGACCTAAAATTTTGAATTTGGTTAAATTAACCAATTCAAATGAGTAGCCAACATATTATTAATGAATTTATGTGTACTTTCAAATTTAATTATCATATTCACCTTCTATTTCTTCAAAAAACTTACCACCTTAAGAGTTTCATGAGTATTAATTCCTGAGAGTGTATTAAAAAAATAGTAGGTTAAGAATCTTTAGATTCATCTTCAAGATTTCACAAACTTGGAAATGAAATCTCATCATCTTATTCCTATTCATTTGTGCCTTTAGTGTAAAATAACTTATTATATATCTTACAAAAAATAATCCTTTTGCATGATTTTATTCAAATTTTTGAGGTGTCAATCTAGTAGGCAGTGAAAATGAAGGTGTCAAGAAGGTAATTTCATTCACATTAGTGAAAGGACATTATTTGATAAACCCTTTCTCCCTAACCATAGCTACCATTGGTATGGATTAAGATTTAATTTTGGAATGAAACATGAAAATTTCTAGTTAGATGCAATCTTTGAGGCTATCCAAAAATATGTAAGTGATATTTTACTTAGTGATGTCTACCACTCATAAGGAGAGATCCTGAAATTTATGACTATAACCCTTGACTGCCCTAGTTTGGCACAACTTAGATAGTTAGATGAAGTAGGTTTTTGAAATATTGTTGAGATAATGGAGTTGTATCTCTTCAAAAAATAGACTAACAGACCCTTATTTTTTTTAGCACACAACTAATGATACCAAATAAACTGCTCATGTTCTAGATATAGAGAGTGCATGACCACCTTTTGTGAATAGGGAGTTTGATATAGATCAAATAAATTTTCAATATGAGTAATCAATGTAAGTGGATCATTACCATCAAACTTATATTTGTACACTTATGGTTGGCATTGTGATTGTTTGGAGGATAAGAAACAAACTAAAGTGGTTGAGGGTTATTTTAGAATTGTTGAATTGAAAATTTGGACAATTTCCTAGTGACTTATTTAAATTGATCTTAGAATCTATTCAAATCCCCTCTCATCCCTACGAGATCCCATTTAATTGCATCAACATTATATTTCTACACTAGTCCTTGTAATTATGACTTAAGTTACTGAACATTATATGAAATACTTGGATCATAAGTTTATGATTCCATGCCATATTTTTTAGGCTTTTTAGGCATTTATTGTCCTTTGTAATGAAAAAAAGTGTTAGGCCCTTCCATGAGTAAACTTGAAGTGGGCCATGAGCTAAAAAAAAGTATTTATATATGATACTATTATTATTGACTTACCAAGACAAATCTAATGACTGTTAATGTGCACAAGGGTGAAGAATTTTAGCCTAAAAAGCTATACCTATAGAACATACTATTGTGATCATCCCACACATATGAATCAAATTGTTAATAATTTATAAAAGGTGGTAAATTAACATCATGAATGAAACTATAGTGACAAAAAATTTCAATTCTTCTTAGCTCATCAGTTATGTTTTTTTAGCCTTCTAATGCTTAGGATGAAAAATCTAATTTTTTTCTAGAATCATAACCAACTAAAATTTATGATACCACTTGTAATGAAATTACTTATATGATTTTCAATAATAGAATTATATATCATATAATAAAGATAAAAATAAATAGATTGACAATAATAATTATCAAAAGAGAAAACCACTTGAATATTATTACTAAGACACTTCGAGTGCGGACCATCCAAAATAATCTAATAAGAAAAAAATTCACAAAATAATGATAAAAGACTAACCATTACCTTTTATATATACTCTATGTAGCCAAGATTATTCCATAGGCTAACCATAATTAGAATATAAAGGAATGTAACAAGATAATATGAAGGTGTATAAGCCTAAAGTTAGGCACACATATCCCTAACACACTATAGGTTAATGATGTAGTATAATAGGCATAAATGACCATAATTTACTTTAATATTTATGTTTTTTTTTGAGTATTTGTATCTGATTTCAATTTAGTGGATAAGTGAATGTATGCATTATATATATTATTATGGTGCTTGTCAAGATGTGAAATAGGTCTAGGCCAACCCTAGGAGAAGTTTGGGGAACAAAATGACATCCATTGGGGGATTAAAGAGATAAGAAAAACTATCATTGTCCCTAGGTCAATAACACAATGCCCTAGTGTCCAAAGGGACATGTTAATGTCTATGTGGTAGAAGCTAGTGATCAAGGGGCATGGCTGCATAGTGGATGTCTTAGTACTACTTTTGGTATATTTGTGAGTTGGAAGGACCCACATAAAATATATAAAAGGATCAAAATAGGCCCTAAGATAGGTCAAGGGCTAAGGTAGAACAAGGTGGTCTCAAGTGACACTCATTACAATATAATGACATATGAGGTAAGCATAGTTTGTATCTTCATATAGAAATGTTATACCTAATAAGGTTTTATATTCAGTTGAAAAGGTAAAATGTAATACTTTCAAAACAAGTGATTCAAATATTATACCAATGGATAATAAGAGTTTAAATGAAACTCTAAGAGAAATTATTTGATACAATCTTTTAACTACCTCCTCTACATCCTATAATAATATTAAAATATTATTTTTCATATCATAGAATGCATGAGAGTCATAAATATTTATTTTTTCACTTAAATCAATAAATATATAGTCTCAAATATAGTGATTAACCTAGCATTGATACAATCATCAAACAAATCATTCATATTATGAATATCTTTCCTAAAACACAAGTGCAAAAATAAAAAAAATATGGCTACCAAAGGATAATTTAGATAAAAAATAGTTAAAAATTAAAAATATAGAGCAAGAAAATATTCAAATGGAAAATATAAATAAATATATGTTACAAAAGGTTTAAGAATTCAAAGCACAAATTACATCTTTTCCTAGTATTCAAGTAAAAATGCATGACTTTTCTATAATGATCCACATATTCAAAAATCAATTAAAATATATTTTACATTTAGTTTTACATAAAATTATAATAAAAATGGTATATCACAAGTTCAATAACAACCTAAGACCTTATATGTTTCCTAAACTAATGATAACATTAATGATTATGATGATAGAAATATGAAATATGGTTATGGTCCTGATGATATTGATTTTTGTAGAATATGTATATGACACACATGATATAGGGAATTCATAAAGGCATCCCATTAATGAAAAACTTAGATTATAGTAACACTTTTACTTGGTCTCTACCTTATATTATTATAGTTTCAAATATTCTAGAAAAAAATTCATAAAAATCAAATATTCAAGAGAGTACAAAAACATTCAAACAATACAAAAATATTTAACATTATAAGATATTATTATCTCCTTAGAATATATGTTGACTGATTAATATTATTATATATCATATCATTTTATTCTTATATACACATATGTTTCATCTATATTTGAGTGAGATACATGCATACCCATACACATGATCTATGCACTTCCATATGTTGGACATTACCTAGATACCAATGTCATATAATACACTAGGGGAATATTATCTCTTTTATAAGTGCCTCATATTCTATGATATTATTTTTGTATGAGAAAATTAACTGATATGCAAGTGGTAATATGTTCCCAAGTGTGTTATTAAAGATAATTTTGACTATGATGCCTGATGCACATCTAGAGCTATCAAATAAAATTATCCATATGTCAGAAGTAATGTTGTAAGTTATGAAATCATCTCAAAAAGTATTGTTGATAGGATTGGTATATAATAGTGATGGTGATCCAAATTTATCTGTAATTATCTATCCCTTTATCAAATTTTGTAATATTATCCTTAAATCAAATTCTATGACTAATATTACCCATTTGGTAATATATCTGGAGAGATGTAGTTTGGACATGCAAAATTTGAAAGGT
The DNA here is from genome assembly GCA_037957365.1 of Torreya grandis. Taxonomy (NCBI): domain Eukaryota; kingdom Viridiplantae; phylum Streptophyta; class Pinopsida; order Cupressales; family Taxaceae; genus Torreya; species Torreya grandis. The sequence goes on from JARHVA010000494.1 coordinate 3,892,252, forward strand.
TATGATTTTATAATAACATGTGTCTTATTATTGATCATGTATTACATGATATTTTATGTAGTTGATACTAATGCTAAATAGAGTTTTTCCATTATGGAATAATTTTGGTCATAATCAAAAAGTGTGAAAATTATATAGTAAATAACTTGATCTTTATGTTGGTCATCGCGTTTTACCAAGAGTGAATCGATGGCATTATCAGTGGCTAATAAGTAATGGAAAAGTGGCATATAATGTATTAGTGGTATGATTATAGGTGGATTACAAAAGTATTGTTTGAGTATATCAAATACTTATTGATATGTGATATCCCATTCAATTTTGGTATATTTATTGAGTAATATTGTGAATGATTGAGTCTTATCTCCCATCTTATCCATAAAATGATGTATGGCCTCAATTTTCCCTTATAAAGGTCAAAGTTGATTTATGTTTGTAGTTGGAGAGATATCTATTATTGTTTTGGATTTCCTTGGATATACCTCAATGCCCTGTTGGGATATTATCAAGCTTAATACTTTACTAAATGTGATCGCAAAGATGCCTTTTTAAAGATTGATTTGAACATTATATTTTCTCAACCTTTCTGAAATCTATCATAAATCAATTGCATGATGTTGTTTCTCTTATGATTGAGCTAATAAGTCATCAATGTAGTATTCGATTATTTTTAAAATTATATCATGAAAAATGTGTGTCATAGTTCATTGGTATGTTTCATCAATTTTATTTAAACCAAAAGGAATTAATATGTAGTAAAAATTACCCCATGGTTAGGTAATAGGTGTTTTTCTCGATCTTCTTCAACTATCTTGATTTGATTATAATGGTGAAAATGTCCATGAAAGAGAGAATCTCGTATCCTATTATGGAGTATAATATCATTTTGATTTTATTTATAGGGAATTCATCCTTGTGAAATTCATTATTTAAATATCTATAATCAGAGCAACATCAAATTTGGAAGTTAACCTTAACAACTGACACAATGTTAGATACCCATTCAGGGCAACCAAATTCTCAAATGAAGCATGCATCAAGAAGGAATTAGATCTCATATTTAACTAAAATATCCACCTTATGATGTGTGTGTGTGTGTGTATATATATATATATATATATATATATATATATATATATTTTAAATGTCTTTGCATTTGGATAGAATTTAATCCTGTGTACCATGGTTGAAGGATTGAATTTGGTACTGGAGTTGTGTAGAGTGTCATGAATTGGAAAAAAGGAGTAAAAAACCCTCCTAGATAGTAGCATAATTTTATATATAGTAGTGCACCATGTGAGTGTCCTCAAGGTTATGGTAGTGACTTGGTTCTATATATTTTGTGCATATGTGCATGGACACTAGTTCATTGTCTATTCTTTGTTTTGACTAATTTTAATTCCAAATCTAGGCCACGATGTTTGGTAGGTTGTTTGAGGAGCACAAGTAGAAGAATATTTTTTGAGTGCATATTAGCAATTTAATTAATTAGGTGACTTGTAATAATAGAATTATATATCACATAATTAAGAGTAGAATATATATATCTAAAACAATAATTATTTAAAGATCATAGCACTTAAATACTATGACTAACCAACTTTGAGGGGGCAACCTCCAAAATAATGTAATAAATATAAATTTTTTAATATGATGATAAATGACTAACCACTACCTCTTATATATATTCTACTTATCTAGGGTTATTCCATAGGTTGACAATACTAAGAAGATATATAAATGAAACAAGATAATATGAATGTGTGTAATCCATAAGTTAGCCACACATATCCCTAGATGCACTATAGGTTATAGGCATAACATGCTGCTAGCCTTAAAAATAATTTTATCCTCAATGTTGAATCAAAATAAGATGTTTTAATAGGAATGATTCATCCTCACATGTTTCATATTCATAATTTAGTTTCTTCCTTTCGATAAAATACTCCATAATGGCTTTGATCTATAATTGGTTAATGCACATGTGAATGATCTATTAAGGATATAGAATGACTTGTAATTATTCATCCAATTTATAAAAATTAGTATGATTTGAAAATATATCCTTAATTACCTAATTAATTTAAGATACATGGAATATTATATGCATGTGAGTGGATGGAGGTAATTCTAACTTGTAAGCCACATTACCAATTTTCTACAAGATCTACTAAGGGACAATATTTTTATGTGATAACTTTTTATGATTTTTATGTTGCTTTAAAGACATCTGATATTATGTTTAAAAACACACAAATAAACAATCACCTATTTCAAAATATGACTTACTATAGTGTTGATTTTCTTGATGCTTCATTATAATTTTTTCCATTTGTAAATTCTATCACAAATTGAATAACACCTCCTAGTGATGGTGAATGTGTTACTCAATAGATTAAATATTAGTATGCAATATCAAAGGTGAAGTTATGGATGAGATGTGATACCCATATAATTATAGAAAGGGAGACATCTTTGAATAAGTGTGAAAGGAATTGTCATTCCACTAGTGAGCAAGTGGTAGCTAATGAACCCGTTTATCCTATTTGCCAGAAATAAAACAATGAATAGAATTTTTTTGACTACCTATATTTATACATCATATTAAGGATGATAGTATGATATAATATCCAATTGGGTACCAAAAAAATTAAATAATTCAATCTGAAAATTAGTATAAAAAATGGGATCTCGATCACTTACAATGATCTTTGGATTACAATGCAATTTCTTAACTGTATTGAGAAAATAAAAAACTAACCTATTGGCAAAAAATGGTTGTGATAAGGAAATAAAATGAAAATAGTTAGTGAGTCAATCCAAAACTACAATTATGACATTTTTACCGTTAGACTGTGGTATCCCTCTAATGAAATCCATGGAAACCTCCTTCCAATGCTGGATAGGGATGGATAAAGGCTTCAAAAGGCTTGAGGTCTTTATGGTTTCACCTTTAATTTAATAATATGCCATGGATTTAGACACATATTTTTTGACATCTCCCTTGAGTCCTTTCCAAAATAAATCCTAATAATTCTATGATATCTTTTCAAAAATTTGAAATGATATCTAAGTGGAGAGGCATGATGTTCCCTAACAATTTTATGTTTGAGGAGAGATGATTACAGAGGTATAGTCTATGTTTATACCATAATGTATTCAATTTTCATGTAAATTTATTATATTAATTAGATCCCTGATGGATATTTTTAATTAAATCTTTGTAACACTATATTTATACCATTAAAATCTTATTTCCTCTAGCTAATTTTCCTACAATATGGTCATGACACATAACAATGCCTCAACTGATTCATCCAATCAGGAGAGGCCATATACCACCACATTATATTTTTATTTATTATATACTATTTAAAGATCATATAATAATATTTTAGACACCTATTTATGCTGTTCTTGATAAGATAATCATTGATCTAAAAAATATCTGAGGTTATCATGATCAGTATTTACTTGAAAGTGATGACCCATTAGATAAGGTCTCCATTATTAAATTTAATACAACATAGACATCATATCTTTCTCATAAATTGGTTTGAGCCTATTATTTCATTTATTTTTTGACTTTAAAATTATATTGGTTTACCTTATTGCATCAATACAACCCCATGCCATATCCTGATGCATCATACTCCACAATAATAATTTTTAAAAAATCAGGAGTGGCAAAAATTGGAGTTGTGCACATAACTATTTTCAACTATTCAAATGTCTTGGTAGTTGAATCAATCCACTAGATGGATTTTTTACTCAATAAAGAGGTATGTGAGGCTACACCACTACCATAATTTTTGTCAAACCTATGATAATAACTATTTAACTCGAGAAATATTCAATTTTTTTTTGGGTCTTGGGAATCTATCCCTCCATCATCACTTGGATGTTTTTAGGATAAAATTTCACTCCTTAATGTGAAAAAATATGACCCAATTACTTCACCTATTGGACACCAAAATCATAATTGGAAGGTTTAGCATTAATTTAACATTTTTTTCAGAATTGAAAGTACCTATGTCACATGCTTTAAATTGTCTTCCTAATTTTGGTTGTAGATGAAGATATCATCTAAAAAAACCAACACAAACTTTATAAAAAATGTCCTAAAAATATAATTCATAAACCTATGAAATTTTGATAGTGCATTTATAATTTCAAAATGTGTGACCATAAATTAATAATGGCCTTCATGAGTTATGAAAGTTGTTTTACGAATGCCCTCATCATGAATGTGAATATGATGATACCCAATGTGAAGGTATAGCTTGGTAAAATAAACAACACCATTAAATTCATGTAGAAAATTATAAATTACTTGAATATGAAACTTATCTTTGATGTGTTACTTGATAAGTTCCCTATATTCTAGACACATCCTCTAAATATCATCCCTCTTCTATACCATGACCATAGGGGAGGAATATTCAATTTGATTATGTCAGATGATTCCTAAATCTAACATTTCATGTGCCATGTCTTCATTTTCACTCTTCTAGGCATAGGGATACTTGATGGTCTAATGTTAGGTGTACTTCCTGAAATGTGCCTAATGGCATAATCATGTGCACGACTAGGAGGAAGTCCTTTTGGCATGTCATTAAAAGCATCATAGGCTTAATATAACACCCTTTAAAAATCAAGATGTGTAGACTCCTTGGTTGGTTAAACCTCTATGGAAAATAAGTGTGGAAAAAATCCTTCTACACCTTTTCTAAGTATCGTCATCATTTGATGGGAACTAACCAGTTATGTAAATTTATAAAATAATACATAGTTAAGATGTCCTACCTTATGAATGGAACCTCATGAATATTCCTAAAAAATCATCTCAATATTACCCGGAGTAGTGAGCGACTAGACTCTCAAAATAATGTAATCTCATTCTATGGGAATACCAAACATGGGGAATCTAACAAGTAGTCTCACATAAAAATCTTAATTCTATTTCATTTTTCAAAGTAGTTGACTGTACAACCATCTATAATCATGACCTAAAATTTTGTATTTGGGTAAATTAAATAGCTCAAATGAGTATCCAACATATTATTAATGAATTTATATGTAATGTCAAATTTAGTTATCACAGTCACCTTTTATTTCTTCAAAAAACCTACCACCTTAAGAGTTTCATGATTATTAATTCATGAGAGTGTATTACAAAAAATAGTAGGTTGAGAATATTTAGATTCATCCTCAAGATTTCACAAACTTGGCAATGAAATCTCATCATCTTATTCCTATTAATTGGTGCCTTTAGTGTAAAATAACTTATTTTCAACATATCAGTGTCCTTTGATCCATTTTCTATACCATACAAAAAACAATCCTTTTGCATTCTTTTATTCAAATTTTTGAGGTGTCAATCTAGTAGGTAGTGGAAATGAAGGTGTCAGGAAGGTAATTTCATTCACATTAGTGAAAGGACTTAGATTGATAAACTCTTTATAATTCACCATAGCTACTATTGGTATGGATTAAGATCTATTATTGGGATGAAACATGAAAATTTATAATTGGATGCTATATTTGAGGCTATCCAAAAATATGCAAGTCATATTTTACAAAGTGATGTTTACCACTCATAAGGAGAGATTTTGAAATTGATGAATGTAACCCTTGACTATCCTAGTTTGGCACAACTTAGCTAGTTAGATGAAGTAGGTTTTCTAAATATTGTTGTTATAATGGAGTTGTATCTCTTCAAAAAATATAGACTAGGTAACTAATAGACCCTTATTTTTTTTAGCGCACAACTAATGATACCAAATAAACTACTCATGTTCTAGATATAGAGAGTGCATGACCACCTTTTGTGAATAGGGAGTTTGATATAGATCAAATAAATTTTCAATATGAGTAATCAATGTAAGTGGATCATTACCATAAAACTTATATTTGTACACTTATGGTTGGCATTATGATTGTTTGGAGGATAAGGAACAAACTAAAGTGGTTGAGGGTTATTTTAGAATTATTGAGTTGAAAATTTGGACAATTTCCTAGTGATTTACTACAATTGATCTTGGAATATATTCAAATCCCATCTCATCCTTATGAGGTCCCATTTAACTACATAAACATTATATTTGTACACTAGTCCTTGTAATTATGACTTAAGTTACTAAACAATATATGAAACACTTAGATCAGAAGTTTATGATTCCATGTCATATTTTTAAGGATTTTTAGGCATTTAATGTCCTTTATAATGAAAAAAGTGTTGGGCCCTTCCATGAATAAACTTGAAGAGGGCCATGAGCTAAAAAAATTATTTATATATGATACTATTATTATTGACTTACCAAGGTGAATCTAATGACTGCTAATGTGCACAAGGGTGAAAAATTTTAGCCTAAAATGGTGTACCTATAAAACATACTATTGTGATCATCCCACACATATGAATCAAATGATTACTAATTTATACAAGGTGGTAAATTAACATCATGAAAGAAACTATAGTGACAAAAAAATTCAATTCTTCTTAGCTCATCAGTTATGTTTTTTCTAGCCTTTCAATGCTTAGGTTGACAAATCCAATTTTTTTCTAGAATCATAACCGAATAAAATTTATGATACCACTTGTAATGAAATTACTTATATGATTTTCAATAATATAATTATATATCATATAATTAAGAGAAAAATAAATAGATTCACAATAATAATTATCAAAAGAGAAAAACACTTGAAAATTATTACTAAGACACTTCAAGTGGGGAGTATCCACAATAATTTAATAAGAAAAAAATTCACAATATAATGATAAAAGACTAACCATTACCTTCTATATACACTCTATGTAGCCTAGATTATTCCATACGCTGACAATAATTAGAACATAGAGAAATATAACAAGATAATATGAAGGTGTATAAGCCTAAAGTTAGGCACACATATCCCTAACACACTATAGGTTACTGATGTAGTAGAAAAGGCATAAATGACCATAATTTACTTTAATATTTATGTTTTTTTTGAGTATTTGTATCTGATTTCAATTTAGTGGATAAGTGAATGAATGCATTATATATATTATTATATTGTTTGTCAAGATGTGAATTAGGTCCAGGCCAACCCTAAGAGTAGTTTGGGGAATAAAATGATATCCATTGGGGGATTAAGGAGATAAGCAACACTATTGTGGTCCCTAGGTCAATAGCAAAATGCCCTAGTGTCCAAAGGGGCATGCTAATGTCTATGTGGTAGAAGCTAGTGATCAGGGGGCATGCGTGCCTAGGGGATGGATTAGTACTACCTTTTATATATTTGTGAGTTGGAAGGATAGACATAAAAGATATAAAAAGATAAAAATAGGCCCTAATATAGGTCTAGAGCTAAGGTCAATCATCAAACAAACCACTCATATTATGAATATCTCTCCTAAAACACAAGTGCAAAAATAAAAAAGCATGGCTAGCAAAGGATACTTTAGATAAAAAATAGTTAAAAATAAAAAAAATAGATCAAGAAAATATTCAAAAGGAAAATAGAGAGAAAGATATGTTACAAAAGGGTCAATAATTCAAATCACAAATTACATCTTTTCCTAGTATTCAAGTAAAAATGCATGACTTTTCTCTAGTCCATAATGAGATGTAAGATCCTAATAATGATCCACATATTTAGAAAGAAATTAAAATATATTTTACATTTAGTTTTACATAAAATTATAATAAAAATGGTATATCACAAGTTCAATAACAACCTAAGAACTTATATGTTTCCTAAACTAAAGATTACATTAATGATTATGATGATAATAATACGAAATATGGTTATGGTCTTGACGATATTGATTTTTGTAGAATATGAATATTACACACATGATATAGGGAATTCATAAAGGCATCCCATTAATGAAACACTTATATTATAGTAACACTTTTACTTGGTCTCTACCTTATGTTATTATAGTTTCAAATATTCTTGAAAACAATTCATAAAAATCAAATATTCAAGAGAATATAAAAACATTAAAACAATACAAAAATATTTAACATTATAAGATATTATTATCTCCTTAGAATATATGTTGACTGATTAATATTATTATATACCATATCATTTTATTCTTATATACACATATGTTTCATCTATATTTGAGTGAGATACATGCATACCCATACACATGATCTATGCACTTCCATATGTTAGACATTACCTAGATACCCATGTCATATAATACACTAGGGGAATATTATCTCTTATATAAATGCCTCATATTCTACGATATTCTTTTTATATGAGAAAATTAACTGATATGCAAGTGGTAATATGTTCCCAATTGTGTTATTAAGAATAATTATGACTACAATGCCTGATTCACATCTAGAACTATCAAATAAAATTATCCATATGTCAGAAGTAATGTTATAAGTTATGAAATCATCTCAAAAAGTATTGTTGATAGGATTGGTATATAATAGTGATGGTGATACTAATTTATCTATAATTATCTATCCCTTTATCAAATTTTGTAATATTATCCTTAGATCAAATTCTATGACTAATATTACCCATTTGGTAATATATCCGAAGAGATGTAGATTGGAAATGCAAAATTTGAAGGGTTATGATTTTATAATAAAATATGTCTAATTATTGATCATGTATTGCGGGATATTTTATGTAGCTGATACTAATGCTAAATAGAGTTTTTCCATTATGGAATAATCTTTTTCATAATCAAAAAGTGTGAAAATTATATAGTAAATAACTTGATCTTTATGTTGGTCATCATGATTTACCAAGAGTGAATCGATGGCATTATCAGTGGCTAATAAGTAAAGGAAAAGTGGCCTATAATGTATTGATGGTATCAATATAGGTGGATTAAACAAGTATTGTTTGAGTGTATCAAAGACTTATTGATATGTGATATCCCATTCAATTTTGGTATATTTATTGAGTAATATTGTGAATGATTGAGTATTATCTTCCTTCTTTTCCATAAAGTGATGTATGGCCTCGATTTTCCTCTGAAAAGGTCAAAGTTGATTTAAGTTTGTATTTGGAGACATATCCATTATTGCTTTGGATTTCCTTGGATATACCTCAATGCCCTATTGGGATATTATGAAGCCTAATAATTTACTATATGTGATCCCAAAGATGCCTTTTTTGGGATTGAGTTGAACATTATATTGTCTCAATCTTTCATAAATCTATCATAAATCAATTGCATGATGTTGTTTCTCTTTTGATATAGCTAATAAGTCATCAATGTAGTATTTAATTATTTTTAAAATTATATCATGAAAAATGTATGTCATAGTTCATTGGTATGTTTCTTAACTTTTATTTAATCCAAAAGGAATGACTATTTAGTAGAACTTACCCCATGGTGGTGTAATAGGTGTTTTTCTTGATCTTCTTCAACTAACTTGATTTGCTTATAAATGGTGAAAATGTCCATGAAAGAGGGAATCTCATATCCTATTATGGAGTATAATATCATTTCATTTTTATTTATAGGGAATTCATTGTTGTGAAATTCATTATTTAAATATCTATAATCATAACAACATCAAATTTGGATGTTAACCTTAACAACTAGGACAATGTTAGATACCCATTTAGGGCAACCAAATGCTCAAATGAAGCATGCATCAAGAAGGAATTGGATCTCATCTTTGACTAAAATATCCACCTTAGGATATATATATATATATATAGATATGTATATATATAATGTCTTTGCATTTGGATAGAATGTAATCCTATGTACTATGGTTGAAGGATAGAATGTAATCCTGTGTACCATTATTATTGGATCTAGAGAAACAATATCATTAATAAGGTCTGGGTAAACAACTAATCGTGTAGAGATATGATTGACTATATTGTCTGTTCATGGAATGGGTAGATAAACCTCTATATGGTGATAAGCATGGTGAGAATAATTATAATTATATTTGTTATCCTTATATCTGAGTTATTTCCTTCCTTTTTAATGAGATGCCTCAATAATATTAAGCATTATTTGATTATGTTTTTTGAGGCCCTATTTGTGTAGCCAATTTTTTTCAAATATTTTAATGTAAATGGATAAGTGAATCTATAATCATATACTCTTGAGCTATTTTATGGAGTGATACATGAAATCTTAATAGTATAATGTATAAGCATTATATTAAAGTCCATGTGAGGAATATAGTTCCTATGAAGGCTCTGTATTTTGGCAATATTTAAATAGTTAATGATCACTAGGGCATGTTTATGTAAAACCTTTGTAGTTGAATTTTAAACATGCACATAATGTTGAGGCTACTATGATAATATCATGAATTCAATGTCTCCCAAGAAAAAATATTGTAATTAAGATCATTATGCATTACTTGACATGTTATAGGTACTGATTTGGGTCCCAATATAAGGTTTAGTGTTATTTATCCCAAAACATAGCATGAAATATTACCAATTCCCTGGATGTTCATATTAAAAGGATCTAAATCCTTAGCATGTATACTAAGAAGTTAAAGAAAATAAACATTAAAAATGTTTAAACCTGATCCATTATCAACTAACACCTACTTGACACCCACATAGTTAAATTATAATTATATGTAACTTAAGAATTAGATGTTGCTCTATGACGTGTTGAGGTAGGAGATCTTATTTTTAAAAATATATATGCTCTTCAATAAAATTCATGGTATTGATCATGGAAGTAACATAATATGTACTTTTTATGATTAGTAACTTAGTAACACAAAGTGATATATAGAAAAGATCTTTATATGTGTTATAATATTTTATAATCTCTAAAATGGAAATTGTGATTGGAAGAAAACTAATATGATTGAAAAAGATAAAATGATGGGTTGAGATAAACTTCCATAATTTGTGACCCCTTGTGGACATGATATAATATACCTTAGGGTCAACTATTAGCATAAAGATAGTAGTAGGAGTGAGATGGTAGCTAGATTGGTAGGGTCTCAATGTAGGAGGGATAAGTGAGCTCATTGATGTTCACTTTTGTCTAGTAGTGATAGATAAGGAATCAAAGTAAAGCAAAGAGAAAAAATAATATATATATAATATCTTTTTAATTTTAGGTAGTGTTTTTGTGTCTTATGTATTATATATTATATGTTTGTGATGATTTAATTTATGATTAAATTCCACATAAGATAAAAATAATATGCTAGAGAAATAATAATATATGAATATTTCTTAATTGATATAATATGTGATGTAAATATGTGTTTATATATTATTTTAATAGATTCTAAATGAAAGAAAACAATCATGCAAATGAAAGTAGACAACTTTGGATTTATAAAGTGATAAACATCTTTTGTCATGATCATCATGATTAGACAAAACAAAAATAAGAAAATACAAGGATCTAAAATCTAAGTATGAGTTATAAAAGGATGAAAAGATAAAACCTAAAGGTAGTATAGGTTAGGTTTTTTGCACAATTGAAATTATGGGTTCACAAAATGACTTAACTTATAAGATTGAATGTAGAACCCTAGTTTTCTAGAGTGATGGAATAATAAACTAGGCAAAAAATATGCAATAATTACACCCACTGATTTGTACAATAATTGAATTTATTTTATTATTCTATAAATAACAAATAAACTACAGATGATGTACTTAGATAAAAACCAGTTGAGATAAATTAGTGATAGGATGGAATTTAGTACAAGATTTGTGTAAAGTGTCATGAAATGGAAATAGGAGTAAAAAAAACTACTAGATAATAGCTATTTTTCTAGATAGAAGTGCACTACACTAGTGTCCTATAGGGTGTGGTAGTGTCCTTTTAAAATCATGGAATGTGACCTTATTGGTGTACCTTTTATTAATTTTTGGAAGTCTATACCTATGTGCATGGATGCCAGTTTATTATGTTCCATATTTTGATTGATTTTAATATCAAAACCTAGGTCTTCATGTTTGTTAGGTTATTTGAGGAGAACAAGTATAAAAATATTTATGTTAGTAGGGTGGATTGGATGTGACATCAACACTACATGTATTGATCATTTCCTACATATCAATACATTGAAAGGGGGTCAAGTGTAATTTATTTCTCCTAATCTATTTATTGGTGAAAGTGCAAGTGAATGCTAGTATGAATGTCAATTTGATTTCTTGGAGTGTGACTTGAGACTATAAATTTATGTAATCTAAGATTTAGGTTTCTGTATATGGGTGTATGCATAAGTAGGTTAGAATATGTAATGAAATTACTTATATGATTCACAATAATATATTTATTTATCATAGAATTATGACTAGAATAAACATATCCATGAGAACTATTTCCAAAAAAATTGAATACTTCAATCTTATTACTAAGACACTTTAATGGGGAAAACTCCATAAAAATGCAATAAGAACAAACATTGTAATATGATGATAAAAGACTAACCACTACCTCCTATATATAATATATGTAGCCAATTTTATTACATAGGTTGATCATACTAAGAAGATAAGCAAATTCAACAAGATAATATGAAGGTGTGTAAGCCTCAAATCAGCCACACATATCCCTAGACGAATTATAGGTTAAGGGAGTAGCATGCCCCTTCCATTTAAAATAACATTTTTCTCAACATTGAATCAAACTAAGATGTGGTTGTAGGAACTCTTCATCCTCCCATGTCACCTATTCAAAATGCAAGTTCTTCTATTTGATAAAATTATCGTTAATGGATCTTGTCTATAGATACTTATTATTCATGTGAAGGATCTCATAAAGGTTTAGAATGAATTGGCCTTATTCATCCAATTTAGGTAGATTAGTTGAAGTGGAAACACTATCTCAAGTTAGCTTCTCTAGGTAAGATACATGGAATATTAGATGTATGTGAGTGGATGGAAGTATTTCCATCTTGTAAGTCACATTACTAATTTTATGCAAGATATGATAACGTACATAATACTTATGTGAAAACTTGTTATCATTTTTTATTTTTATTTAGAGGAATACAATTCTATGGATACAAATACACAAATACATAATCAAATATGAAAAAATGTTGCTCACTAAAGTGTTGATTGGTTCTTGTGTCATTGCTAAATTCTCTCATAAACTGACTAGCACCTCCTGTTGGTGGTGAATGTATGAATCAATAGATTTAACCTTAGGATTCACTATCAAATATTAAGTAATATATGGGGGTGATATACATACAATTCCATAAAGGGAAACATCTTTGAAGAACTATGAAAAGAAGTGTTATACCACCATTCAACAAGTGGCAGCTACTGAACCCTTTTATCTTATTTGTTAGAAATAAAATACTGAATATACTATTCCAAATAGATTTTGACTACCTCTATTTGTCCATCATATTGAGAATGATAATATGAGCTATGATCTAATTGGGTGCCCAAACATGCAAATAATTCAGTCCAAAAATTACTTGTAAAAATGGGATCTCAATCACTTATAATGATATTTGGAGTATCATGCACTTTCTAAAATATTTTGAGAAAAGAAATACCTATTCTATCATAAAATGGATATGAAAGGGAAAAATAAATGAGCATAGTTGGTGAGTCAATCCATAAATACCATGATAACATTTTTAACCTTATACTTTGGTAACCCTGTTATGAAATCCATTGAAACCTCTTCCCAACACTGGCTAGGGATGGATAAAGTCTGAGAAAGACCTGGGGTCTTAATGCTTTCACCTTTATTTTGCTAAAATACCATGCATTCAATAACATATTTTTGGACACACCCTTAAGTCCTTCAAAAAAAAAATATTTCTTGATTTTATGATATGTTTCTAAAAATATGGAACGACCTCAAAGAGGATAGGCATGAAGTAATTGAATAATTTTATATTTGAAGAGAGAATGCTTATAGTGGTATAATTTATCTGTATACCATAATTTATTTCCATTTATTTATTTATTTTAATTTATTTATATTAATTTATTTATTTCATTAGAGCCTTGTTGTATATTTTGAGTCAAATTCCTAGTATCATTGTCATTCTCATGTTTAGATTTTACTTCCTTTAGCCAGTCTCCCTACCACATGGTCATTATGCACAAAAATTCCTCATCTGATTCATCCCATTGAGAAAGGGTATATTCCACCACATTCTCTTTTCCTTTCCTATAAAATATTTCTAAATCATATCCTAACATTTTAGTCAACCATTTCTGTTGTTATTTAGATGATAGTTTTTTCTCTATAAATATAAATCATATCCTAATATTTTAGTTATCCATTTCTATTATTATTTAGATGAATTTTTTTCTCTAAAATATATTTTATGCTATCATGAATAGTCTTTACCTAAAAGTGACAATTCACCAGATAAGATCTCCATTGTTTTATGACATGAAGAACAACCATCATCTCTTTCTCATATATTGGTTTTAGACTACTTTTTCCATTCATTTAGAAAATTTCAAATGTCATTGGTCTACCTTCTTGCATGGATGCAACCTTCATGCCATATCCTGATGCGTCAACATCCATAATAAAAGTTTTTGAAAAATTAGGAGTATCAAAAAATAGATTGTATACATAACCATTTATAACTATTCAAATGCCTTGGTAGATGAATCAGTCTACTAGGAGTCTTTCTTTAAGAATGTGGTTAGTGGGGATGTAATGCTACCATAATGTGTTGAAATATATGCAGTAGTAACCTTTTAGCCCCAAAAATCCTCAAAATGCTACCATAATGTTTTGAAAAATATGAGATAGTAACTTGTTATCCATCTCAAAGGTTTTTGAGGGTATTACAAACCTACCACTCTATCATCACTTGGATTTTTTTAGGATCAAATTTCACTTCTTCATGTAAAATAAAATGACCCAAGTAGTCCATCTCTTAGCCACAAAAAACACATCTATAAGGTTTAGAATAAAGTTGGTGTTGCTTCAGAACTAAAAGTACATGTGTCATATGTTTTAAATGGTCTTCCCAATTTGGCTAAAGATGACGATATCATCAAAAAACATTGATATATATTTTCTCAAAAATGATCTTAAAATAGTATTCATCAAAACATGAAATGTATATGGTGCATTTATGAGGAAAATTGGCATGACCATAAATAATTAATGGCTTTCATGAGTTCTAAAAGTTTTTTTAGGTATGTCCTCATCTCAAATGAGAATATGATGATTCCTAGAGTGAAGGTCTAACTTGGTAATATAAACAACATCATGCAATTCATCTACAAAATATTAAATTACTAGAATAGGAAAATTATATTTGGTGTAAATATGGATTTATCTATAGTTTGGGAACATCTTCTAGTTGTCATCCTTCTTGTACACCATGACCATTAGGGAGTAATATTCACTTTGACTATGTCAAATGATTCCTAAACCCAACATATTTTATAACATCTATTCAATTTTACTCTTATGGGTATATAAATACATGTTAGGTCTGATGTTGGGTGGTATACTTCCTTGAAAGATATTAATTGCATGATCATATGCATGAATATGAGAAAGTCATTTTGGAATGTCACCAAAAAAATAATAAAGTTTTCTAACACCATTTACAAATCAGGATGTGTATTCTCCTTGGTTCGTAGAACCTCTATGGAAAATAAGCATGCCACAAATCCTTTTGTAGCTTTTTTAATAATCTTCATAAATTGATGGGAACTAACCAGTTGTGGAAATTTAGCCCATAATAAATGTAATTCGAAGGTCCTAGCCTTATGAATGGAACCTCATGAATAATTCCTATACATTCATCTCAATAATGCCCAAAGTGGTGAGCCACTACACTCCTAAAACATTGTCGACTCCTCCCATAGGAATAGAAAACATAGTGGAATATAGCAAGAAGTCTCTCATAACAAATTTAATTTTATGGAATTTTTAAAAATAGTTGATTGTACCACCATCTACAATCATGACCTGAGATTATGGAGCTAGGTAAATGAAATAGTTCAAATGAGTAGCCAAATTACTATAAATGGAGTTATGTGCATTCCCATTATTAATTAATATAATCACCTTCTGTTTCTTTAGGGAACATACCACCTTGAGAGTTTGAGGAGTACTAATTCTTGAAAGTGCATGACATGATATAGTAGGTTGAGAATCTTCAAATTCATCCTCAAGTTCTTCTAAACCTACCCATAAATCCTTGTAATCTTCTTCCTCCTCATTCGAGCCTTCAATGTAAAAAAACTTATTTTCATCACATCAAAGTTCTATGATCCGTATTCTATCACATCCAAAAAACAAAATTTTTGCATGCTTTACTTCAAATTGATGAGTTATCAATATAGTAGATTATGGAAATGATGGTGTTGGGAAGGTACGTTCATGCACATTAGTGAAAGGTCTTGATTTGATCAACTCTTTTTCCTTAAATATATGTGCCCTTGGTATGGATTCAGATATATTATTGGGATGAAATATGTGAATCTCCAGTTAGATTCTATGTTTGATGCCACATAGAAATAGATTAATAATATTTTATTCATTGATGCATACCACATGTATGGAGAGATTCTAAAATTATTGAATTTAATCCTTGACTGTACTGATTTCGCATAACTTGGCTTGTTGGCTAAATTATTTTTCTATGACATTATTACAATAGTGGAGCTATATATCTTCATAAAATATAGATCAGGTAACCAATAGACCCTTATTTTTCTTTTGAGCACACAACCAATGATGCCAAATAAATTTCTTAGGTTCCATAAATAGAGATATAATGAACATATTTTATGAACATGGAGTCTGATGTAGATCAAATAAGTTTTCAATTTGAGTAATCTACATGAGTGGATCACTACCATCAAACTTGTGTAGGTCCAATTTTGGCAACAATGACTTCATACCATGGTTGGCATTGTGATTATTTGGAGGGGAAGAACAAAACTAAAGTGGTGGATACTTATTCTATAATTTTAGAGTTGAAAGTTGGACAATTTCCCTATAATTTATTTTAATTTATCCCAATAGCTATTGAGGTCTTGTCTCAGCCCTGTGAAGTCCCCTTTAATTTCATCAAGATCATATTTATTCAAAATGACTTACAACTTTGACATATATTTCTAAACTACCTCCAAAATACTCAAATTAGAAGTTTCTGACTCCATATCATCAATTATTTCTTTAGGAAAAATACCACCTTAAGATTTTGAGGAGTACTAATGTTTGAAAGTGCCCCAAAAAAATATCAAGTTTAGAATATTCAAATTCATCTTCAAGTTCTTCCAAACCTACTTGTAAAGCCTCATCATCTTCTTCCTACTCATTCGATCCTTCAATGTAAAACAACTTATTTTCCTCACATTGAAGTTGTTTTATCGATATGCTATCACATCCAAAACCAAAAAAAATTGTATGATTTTCCTTAACTTGATGATGTGTTAATATGGTAGTTTATGGAAATGATGGTGTTGGGAAGGTGCATTCATGCACATTAGTGAAATTTCTTCATTTGATTAACTCTTTTTTCTTAGAAAGATGCGCCCTTGGTATATATTTAGATATATTACTGGGATGAAACATGTGAATCTCCAATTAGATGATATTTTTGAGGCCACACAAAATAGATTAATATTATTTTCTTCATTGATGCCTACCACATTTATAGAAAGATTCTAAAATTGATGAACGTAATCCTTGATCGTACTAGTTTGGCACAAATTGGCTAGTTGGGTAAAGTAGTTTTCTAACACATTAATGTGATATTGGAGTTATATCTCTTCATAAAATATATACCAAGTAACCAAGAGACTATTATTTTTATTTTTGGCACACAACCAATGATGCCAAATAAATTTCTCATGTTCCATATATAGAGATGTAATGACCACATTTTATGAACATGGAGTTTGATGTAGATCAAATAAATTTTCAATTTGAGTAATCCATGTGAGTGTATCATTACCATCAAACTTGCATAGGTCCAATTTTGGCAATAATGACTCCATATCATGTTTATCATTGTGATTATTTAGAGGGGAAGGAAAAATGTAAAGTGGCGGATGCTTATTTTGTAATTATTGAGTTGATAAGTTGGCCAATTTCCCAATGATTTGTTGGAATTTATCCCAATATCTATTGAGGTCCCCTCTTATCCCTATGAAGTCCCCTTTAATTGCATAAAGATAATATTTTTTCATAATGCCTTACAAATCTAACTTATGTTGCTAAACTATCTCCAAAATACTTGGATTAGAAGTTTCTGAATCCATGTCATCTTTGTGAGGAGTTTTTGGCATTTATTTACCTTCCTCATGACGACACATTTTAGGCCTTACATGCACAAACCCTAGGAGGATCACGACCCCAAAAATGTATTTGTAGATGATACCATTATGATAACCTCAATAATATGAATCTAATGACTTATGTTGTGCATAAGCGTAAAAAAAAAATTGTCCCCAAAAACTGTAACGTTATAATATATCATTTCTATCATCTCATAGAGATGAATCCAAAAACTACTAATTTTCATAAGGTAAAAAAATTATAGGATTTTTTTTTTCATTTTATTTTTTACCAAATAAATATTTTTTCATTTTTGTAAATAAACCTCATGAACAAAATTGTTGTGATGTAAGAATTAAATTCCTCTAGATCACAAGTTATGTTATTTCATCTTTCTAATGCTCAAGATGACAGTTTTGAGAAAAAATATTTTGCAAAAAATTTCCTAAATCGAATCTCTAATACCAACTGTAATGAAATTACATAGATGATTCACTATAATAGAATTATATATTGTAGAGTTAAGAGCATAATAAATAAATACACAACAATAATTACCAAAATAGTCATATACCATAATATTATAATTGATCCAATTTGAGGGAGAAACATTCCCAAAATTTCAATACAAATATAATTTGTAATATGATGATAAAATACTAACAACTACCTCTTATATATACTATATTTAGCCAAGGTTATTCTATAGGTTGGACATACTAAGAACATATATGAATCCAATAAGTAATATGAAGGTTTGTAAGCCACAAATTAGTCACACATATCCCTGAACACACTATAGGTTAAGGGTGTAGCATAATATTTACCAATGAACTCAATTTACACAACTATGCATGAGTTTGTTTGAGTATTTGCATCTAATTTCCATCTTATAGATAAGTCAATGAAAGTTATGTGTTTATAACGTTTTGGTGATTTTAAAGATGTGAAATCAGTCTAGGCCAGCCATAAGAGTACTTTGAAGAACAAAAATATATACCATGGGAATTAAGGAGCTAAGGCACACTATCATAGTCCCTAGGTCAATAAAACAGTGTGCTAGTATCCAAATGTCCACACTAATGTCTAGGTGGTAGTAGCTAGTGATCAAGGGGCCTGGGTTCCTATGAGATGGATTAGTTATGATTTTGGTATATCTAGGAGTGGGATGGACCCACACAAAAGATGCCCCAAGATAGGTCTAGTTCTAAGCTAAGACAAGTTGGTCTCAAAAGACACTCATTAAACTAAAATGACATATTACATGACTGCAATTTGCATCTCCATCTAGAAATATTATACCAAACAAGGTTTCAAATCCAAATGAAAAGGAAAAAGATAATACTTTTAAAATAAGTTATTCAAATATTATACCAAATGATACTAATATTCCAAGTGAAATCCTAAGAAAAATGATTCTAAATAATTTTTTTTAACTACTCCTCTAGATCCTATAACAATGTTCGAGTACTATTTTTTCAAATCATAGAATGCATGAGAATCATAAATATTGTTGTTTTAAATTAAATAAAAAAATATAATGTCTCAAATATAGTGGTGAACCTATCATTTATATAATAATAAATCAAACAACTCATATGATGAATACCTCTCCTAAAACACAAGTAAAAAAATTAAAAATATGGATAACAAAGGATAATTCAAATAAAAAACAATTGAAAATTATTAAAAATGGAGTATGAAAAGATTAAAAAGGAAAATATAGAGAAATATATGTTACAAAAGGGTCAAGAAGTCAAAGAAAAAGTTACATCTTTTCCTAGTATTCAAATAAAGATACATGACTCTTCTCTAGTCTGTAATAGATGCAAGATCCTAATAATGATGCAGATATTCAAAAATCAATTCCAATATATTTTGAAATTAATTTTAGATACACATATGGTGAAAATGGTATAAAAAAAATTCAATAACAACCTAAGAATTTATACGTTTCCTTAAGTAATGATAACCTTAGTTATTATGATCCTAGTAATACATAATATTTTAATGATCCTGATGATATTAACTACAT
>JARHVA010000494.1:3927500-3945000 GCA_037957365.1 Torreya grandis
ATAGTGAAAAAATATATAAAATTAGTATTTTTTAGTGGTTAAGAAATGAATTTTGTAAATATTTTTGTGATGTGTCTGAGTCAGTTATGTGAAAATTTATTGTTAGTTATGATCTGTTAGTAAAGAATTAATATAGCGATGTATTAGTTATCACGTGTTTGGAGATTTTGGTTAGCAAATTATCATATAAATAATATTTACAAAGTTTATTATACCAAGAAAATATTTCCATTTAATTCGTAGAAATGATTTTTCAATGGAAACTGAGAAAAAAATCATTTAGGAAGTAGCTAAACACACATTACGAAATTGATTATGATAAGAAAATTTCTAAAAGTTTTCTATGTGAATATGTCGAGAATCTATATTTAGATTTATTAATTAAATAAATATTTTTATCTTCCCAATTTATAGTTTTTATCATTAGATCTGTACACTTCTTTTTATAAATGTATTGAATAGATCGAATTTTTTCTATTCTGATCATTTCAATGACAAATTGCACTTGTTATTATTTGTTTAAATTTGAGTTAAAAAATTCGATTTAACCAATAATAAATTAATTTTATAGTGAATTCCATGGAATGTTTGATTTAACAAAATATATATCAAAGAAATTTTAATTCCATTATTTACGTCACCCACACTTCATGTTTTAATTTGTATATTATCATATTTATTGTACATTAGGATTAAAATCATTCTAAATAGTTAGGTCTTAGTTTGTTTCAAGATTTTTTATACATATCTATTACTTAGATAGGATAGGATAGTTTTAGAGTGTTGGGTTTATGATTTAAACTTTAATTTATTGTTTAGTATTTATTTTAATTTGTCTATAATTAATTGATGGGTTGGTTATTTGTGAGTTAGTTTTTTAAACTAAATTTAATAAGCTTTTTAATGTTTATATTGTACAGAAATAAATATTACATTTTTTTTAATGAGAATATATCTCTACCTTATTCCTTAATTTGTCCTAGGAATCAGTGGTATCAGAGCCACACAAATTGAAAGGGACGATTGTTAAAGGGTTTTGAAGTTGTATTCTGCATAGAAAGAAAACAAACTTTATTCCATTACTATGGCGTTGCCAGTCTCCAAGCAAACACGGTCTGAAAAATTTGGAATGCACACCAACTTTAATTCATAACGCAGTGGAGAGAAGTGCACGATAGAAACTTGCATATTCTTCAAACACTTGTTCCAGACCATAATACAGAGGCTGAGTTGATTCTCTCCATGACTCCAGCGACAGCCTTCTAGAAAGAAAGTATTGACTTCTCTGTCATACTTGCTCCGGTGTCATGACATTCGCGGTGAGTTTCCCAAGCATCGAAGTCCCAACTGGATTCACAAATAGTGACATTGGCGGTGAGTTGACTGCGCTCCTAGATTATTGCCTGTTGTTCAAAAACACAAACGAGTGAAACGATAAATGAAAAGAGTGCTAATATGAAGGAAGCTATTTAAAATGCTTTCCAAAACCTGAAACCAGTGGGCCGAGCAAAGCGAACAGCACATATGATCTTCACCGCTTCCAAAACAAAGGGCAGTTCTTGCCATGGCATAGAGTGATGCATTGAAAAAGTAATCTTTTTTATTGTTTGTTTTGATTTTTCACAATGGGTATCGTCTAGTAAATACAGGGGTATGGATTTACATTAAGTAAAAGATTTAATGCATATTTTAATTTTTTCACATCCAAAAGACATAGGTCTTATAGAAAATTTTATCTACATGTTTTTCATTTGGTAGATAGGAAGATGGATATACAAACTTTTGTAAGTCATTTACAATAGAGAAGGTCAAGTGTTTAAAACCTATTCAAATAATTTTTTTTTGATAAAATTTTATTTTTGACCTTATTTTGTATTATTCAAATATTGGAGAAATAAGTGTGTAACAAGAGTTATAAGGTGTAATATTTTTTCAAGTCCTATAAATCTTTTATAATAAGAACCTATTTCAAAGGTAAAAACAAAACTTTGATAGTATTTCTTATTTTTTGATTTCATATCATGGCTAAGATTGTGAGCTTGATTTTTTAAAATGGAAGCTTAATTCCTAAAAATTATAAAGAATGGTAAATAATTATGAAAAATATATTATTTTTCAATAGCTTGTAGGAAGTAGTTGAAAAGCAAGCAGTATTACTCACCGATGCCACAAAGCTTGCATAATTTCATAAACGTAATAAGCATGCCCTTGATTTATTAAAATTACCTTACAATGCACAAGTTATAATTCACATAGAGACCATAAAGTCTGAAGCTTGGAAAGCATGGAAAGATCTAAATGATTTGTATGAAAAACAATCTTCTTACAAAAAAATTGATCTTCCTATGTAGTTGCTCAACACTAAACTAACAGATGATGAATATGTTTTAGAATATGTGTCACGAATTAAAATTTGAAACAAGAATATGGCACTACTCGCAAAAAAATTGATGATTAAATTCTTATTTTCATTGTTTTGAATGGTTTTAGCCATAGCTACAGGGAATTTTTAGAAATGTTACAACTTAGTGATAAGCTTAAAAAGTCTACTTTTGATTTTCCATTTGTGAGTTGCTCGCTCAACATGAACAATAATTTGTGTAGAAGAAATAAAAACCTAATGAGAAGGCCAACTATACCAATATGGGTAATTTATTATATGAATATAATAGAAAACATTATTTAAAACACTTTCAGAGATAGAAACACTCTCCGAATAACACTTCTAGACATAAGCATCATTTTGGACATAGGGATTGTTCTGGTTCTCTGAAGCCTAAAAATCACTATGGTTCTCTTAAGCATAGACATCATTCTATTTCTTAGAAGCATGTGTATCACCAGAAAAATTCACATGGACACAAGCACAAGCAAAAGCATTTTTTTTCATGTGGCTATTCTTCCTCTAGTTCTAGTGGATATGAGAGAACATGTTACAATTGTGGTGGCATATGACACTTCTCTACATAGTGTCCCTTTAAGAGAAGGTCCTCTCAACATCGACATAAGGTAAAAGCACACTTTGTTGGTCACTTGAGTCACTCTAGACACTCTTCTAGTTCCTCATATGGCTATTTTTTTGCATATTTTTTTGATCGATGGGATGACCATGAAGTTTATTTCTCTAAAAGTGATGACTATATATTTTGAGATGGTAACACACCAATCTTTTGCATTCTACTAGCGTCATGTTTGGGATTTGATGTAGTAGCATTTTTTGGTTTGTGTATTTTTTTCATAGATCTAGTGTTGATATGATCTTTGATGTGGAGTATTTTAGTGGTTTATTCTTGGTTTATTTATTGCATGGCTTCTCACCTCTTTCTTGATATGTGAGAAGATATTGCATATTGAGTTTTGATTAGTCATTGGTGGTTATGGTATGAGTCAACATTGAGTTACTAGCATTATTACGGTTGAGCAAAGGCATGCGGGAGATGTTGGAAATTATTGGGCATTAATTTGAGATGTGTCATACACAGTATTAGAGCAATCCCTTATTATATGGATTCTATGTGAGGGTCGATATAGTTGGATAGAGAATTGATCAGTCTAGAATGCATAGTGTGCATGTTGTAGTTACAATAGAGTCTACTTGGATGACTCATAGTTCATTGCTTAAGTTTTTCTATACCCCTTTGAATCAAAAGAGAGTTTGTTGGGTTTATGATCCAAATAGTAATTTATTATTTAGTATTCATTTTAGTTTGTTTATAGTTGATTGATGGGTTGGTTACCCATGAGTTGGTTTTATTTAACCAACTTTCGTAAGATTTTTAATTCTTACATTGTAAAAAAATAAACATTGTATTTTTTTAAATATATCTCTACATTATTCCTCCATTTATCCTACCTACCATAGAAAAGAATGAATTCACATTGAAATTCCAATATATTGCATCACTAAAATCCATTAAATAATCATGAAATGTAACTTGTACCATGTATCATATTTAATGATCCTAAAATCAAAGGTTGAATACCCAATATTATGATGTACATAAAATACACATTAACACTCCTTTAACATTAGAAGTAATATAAAATGATTTATTTTAAGTACATTTAATTTGAACTAATTTTTACTATTGTATATTCAATTTGAATAATATATCCTCATTATTGTAATAACATCTCCTTTGTTGTGTTATTAAATAAAAACATCAACACAATTAATGATTCTAGAAGGAAGGCCCATTGTGACTAATATACACCCAAAATTAATTTTTCTTTTATTTTTGTCAATCATTGAAAACTTCAAAAATAAAAAAAATAAAAAAAAGATATCTTTTCTTGGTGAAAAAATCAAGAACATCCCTTATACTCAACATGAGTTTCCAAAAGTCTTTCAATTTCCTCCACAGGTTCTAAGATGCAAGCATTGTAGAAGTGCATGTTCTTTATTGTAAAAGTTATCTAATATTATTGAATTTTCAGCATGAGAATGTAACTTATAAGATATTTAATTTTATATTATTTTATATTTAGTATGATTTGTTATTAAATTTTATACCTATTTCTGTAAGTAGTTGAACATAATTGGAGGATACATTTATTCTATAATTTAATCAACTGATTGATCAAAAAAATTATTCATTCAATTTGTTACACTCAATAAATATAAAAAAAATTAAGGGATTTCATTCTTAAATTACATAAAATATAAAAAAAACATATAATCAGTCATTGGCCCCAAGAGGCATTTGTATTGGAAATATACATATTTACTTTGGATTCCATTTTCTCTACGTTTTCGAGAACATCTATTGAAAATTCATTTGATTTGGCTTATGAATAACATACATCATAATGCATTGACAAATTTATTGACAATTGTCTTCCCGGATAAAGATATTTTACTTGTAATGGATTGTGATTTCTTAAAAAAGATATCCTAAACATTCCCCAAGTCAAACAAAGCATTGATTTCCTTGTGAACATTAATCTAAATCATAATTTTGTTCACACATATCATGTTTATGTAACACTTGTCTCGAATACAAATAAATATGATGCACATCTTTTTTTGAATATATTTTGACTCTGATAATGGCATGTCATACGGATCATACGGAAATGAGAATGAAGCAACACTTAACATAGAATTGGTCAATCATGATTATTTTCGAGGTAAATCTAATAGATCATGATGTTATATGTGGGATGACAAGAGAAATTTAAAAAAATATATAACGCCAAAATGTGTAGGTCATGAATCTTGATGAGGAAAGCCAAGAATTTTTAAATCCAGAAGAATAACTTAAACAAATGTAAAAAAGTAAGATCAGAGAACATAAGTATTAAGTGGATGATATAAATTCCATATATATGGAATTTATTAAACCTCTTATGTCAAATCTCATATTCAAAAACATTTAAATTTATTTTTAAAAAGTCCTACTTTTTTGAGTTTAGACTATGAGGTAAATATTTTCAATGTCCATCTTCTTTTCAGTTCCATACTTTAGGATCAATTTTTTAAAATTAAATGTTTCCATTATTTTGGAATGGAATTTATAAAATTGATTTATTTTTTAATTAAATGAGAAGAATATTATTTTATTAAGAAGTGGATATCTTTGACAAAATGTTATTATTATTATTATTATTATTATTATTATTATTATTATTATTATTATTATTATTATTGTAAGTACTATTTCTATAACATAAAACACAACTAAATATGTCCCCCTTTACATCCATTGAATGAAGCAAAAATAAAAGTAATCTTAGACTTGCGATATGTCTAAATATACACATGTTGTATTCACATTCAATTGAAAAAATAATTAGAATCATTATGAAAATGTTTTCAAATTCAGAGAATGGTAAAGTTTTACTAAAAGATGTTATCATGTTTTATATGATTGTATTTTTATTAGAGAAATAAAAACATATTTCATTATTTTAACATAATTAAAGAAATTTAATTATGTAGAAAAAGTATAATAATTTGTAATGAACCTAAAAACTAACAAGATAAACAAAATTACCAATAAATTAAGATTTTGAACAATAATTTGTATTGATTAATAATAAATTATTTAAAATAATTAAAAACTCAAATCATGTTTCAATAAGCCTAAATTCATAAATTAGATTTTATATGAGAAATTAGAAAAAAAAAACTAAAATCTAAAAAAAATGTCTATTTTTAGCAACTACTATTTATAGTAAATTTCACATGAAAGCATGCATGGCGCTAAAAATTTGTTGAAATAACCTAAATACTAAAATTAGCCTTTGAGATGAAATTCAACTAAATTTGACTTCTAGTTATAAAAATATATAATTTCTAAAAATAAAAACTTATTGAAAAAATCATTAAACGATAATTTCAAACCCTCAAATGATCATGTTTGGCCTCTGAAAAATATCAAAATAAAATATAAATAGTTAGAATGGATTAGTGTATAATTTAAATTTTTGACATGTTGTTTTGGTGTATGGAAGAGTTCAAACAAAGGTACAGGTCAAAAGTTATGGTCTCCAGAAGGTTGGCCTATTTTTTCTACACCATTCTGCGCTGGCTGAAAATAACTCGGCTCTTGAAAGTTGCCCTAATTGTAATACTACCATTTTTTCTTCTCAATATTTATCAACTCCCATTCTTTAATCCAAGTGTTGTCTTCTTGATTCAATCCTTCCCCACAGCACCAAATCCCTATTATAATTCCCTTGCCTTATGCTTACTATCTTTATATCCAAACCTTATATTGGTTTTCTTTCTTCTTCTTTGAAACTTGTTAATCCAAATTTACTTCATCTTAATCATATTAACCATTTTCTCCATGTAATTCATATAAATATGAAACATTAAATACTAGAAATATATCAAAATTATGTGGTAAACTTACGTCATAGGCATTATCATTAATTTATTTCCATAATTTTGCATGGTCCAATATTCTTATACTTCAACTTATTGTAAATGAATTTTGAAAATATATCTTTCCTCAAGTAAACCATTACCAACTCTCCTTCAAATACATTCAATTTTTTTTGACATCCACTATTGCTTTATATTTTTCATTACTTTCTTGCAGATTTCTTCTTACTCCTTGCAACTGTTATATATTCTCTACAAATGCTTCTACATCATCACTAATTCACTTTGTAATTAGTGATTGTACTAAATATAAAATATTCATAGGATTTATCCCATAAATAATTTAAAAATGTGACTTTCCAGTTGATCCATTCATTGAATTGTTATATGCAAACTTAGTTTGTGGCAAAGCCAAGTCCTATTGCTTGGGCTTCTCTTTCACTATGCATCTAAATAACTTTCTCAAAATTTTATTCACAACTTCTATTCGATCATTTGTTTGTGGGTGATATGCACTGTTAAATTGTAGTTTAGTACCCATCTTCTTCCACAAAGTTCTCCAAAAATGACTTATAAATTTTGTATCTCTATCTAAAGTAATAGTTTTTGAAACACCATGCAATCTCACAATATCTACACAAGATAATTTTGAAACTCTAGTGGCATCATTGGCTTTTTTATATGCAATAAAATGAATCATTTTATAAAATCTATGTACAATAACAAAAATAGAATCATTATTTCTCTATGTTTGGCAATCCCAAGACAAATTCCATACTCAAATCTGTCCATGGTCCACTTAAAACTAGTAATAGCATGTGTAGTCCAAATTTTTGTGTATGTCCTTTAGCCAATATTCTACATCTTCAGACATAGCTTGTCACATCTCTCTTCATCTTTCACCAAAAATAGTTTTTCTCCACCAAAGCTATTATCTTTTTCTTACCAAAATGTCTAGCCAAACCACTAATATCTAATTCTCTTATTATATTATCTTGTAGAGACCCAACTAGAATGTATAATTGTTTATCTTTTGGAGAGATAAGATTATTATATAATATACTCATCATTAATAACATCTATCCCACCTGTTAATGAATTTTTTCACTACTCAACTACCTTTCCAAAAAATGGATCAGTATCACATAAATTTTTAATAGCTTTAAATTCAAGTACTTCACTTATCATAATAATTAATAATTCTACCTTACTGCTCAACACATCAACTACCTAATTTTATTATTTTTTAATTTATGTTTCAACACAAAAATATACCCTTGCAAGAAAGAAACCACTTTGCATACCTACTATTCAACTTCTTTTGTGTATTCACATACATCAAATCCTTATGATCTGTAAATAGGATAAACTCCTTAGGAACTAGGTAATGCCTCCAATGTCTTAATGCCTATACAATTTCATAAAGTTTAACATCATAAGTATAATATTTTCTCCTTACTTCATTTAATTTCTCACTCAAATATGTTATTGTCTTTTCTTCTTGACTCAACACAAGACCAATTCTCACAAACAAAGCATCATAATCAACTTCAAACACTTTGTTAAAATTTGGTAATGCTAAAATTGGTCTTTCTATAATCTGCTTCTTCAAAATTTCAAAACTTTTTGTGGTTTCTCTAGTCCATGCAAATTAATTTTCTCTCATGCAATTTATTATTGGTGCCAAAATACTACTCAAATTTTTAATAAAATTTTTCTAAACCATGGAAACTTTTTACCTTTGTAATGCTTCTTGGAATAGGCCACTCAATAATTGCCTTTATCATTTTTTAATCCATTTTTATACTACCTACTCAAACCACAAATCTTAAAAATACTAAATTATTCTACATAAACTTGCACTTCTTCAAATTTGTATACAACTTCTCTTTTCTTAACAAATCCATTATCATTCTCAAATGTTTTAAGTGTTATTATTTAGTCTAACTAAATATCAAAGTATCATCAAAATAAATAACCATAAACATATCAATATATTCTTGTAGCACTATATTCATCACCCTCATAAATGTGCTAGATGCATTAGATAATCTAAATGACATCACCATCCACTCATATAATCCATCCCTAGTCTTGAATGCAATTTTCCACTCATCTGTTTCATAAATTTGAATCTAATAGTAACCACTCCTTAGATCAATCTCAGTAAAATATTTTTTTCCTCCAAGCACATCTAACATATCATCTAAACGAGGTATACAAAACCTATACTTTATTGTAATTTTATTCATATCTCTACTATCCACACACATTCTCCATCCTCCATCTTTTTTTTGAGTTAGTAATGCTGCTATTACACATGACTCATATTCTCCTTAATCTCCTTATTTCTTAGCAATTCAGTAACCTATTTATTTAATTTTGCATGTTCTATTAGACTCATCTTATAAGTTGTTTGATTGGGTAGAATTGCTTTTGAAATCAAATCTATGTGATGCTGAATATCTCTCTTTTGTGGTAAACCATCTAGTAACTCATCAGGCATAACATCTACATATTCTTTTAACACCTTCGTTGATTTTGTTGGTATTGACACCATTTCTCTTTCTTCATTTTTTGCTACTAATGTATAATAATAACTTGCTACCTTCATAACTTAGATAAATTATTTATTAAAGAACACACTTTTTATCTTCTCTTCCTTTTGAAGAGGTAACAAAACTACCCAATAACCACCTTTCCAAAAAGTGTATGTGTTCTTTGCTCCATCAAGAACTATTTTCTTGTCAAATTGCCATGGTCTTCTCAATAACACATGACATGCATCCATTGAAATAACATCACTACATATTTCATCATTATAAATTTTTTTCTATAAAAAACTTGATTAAGCACCTTTTATCTACTATAACCTCATTCTCTTTCTTAAACCATGAAATCTGATAAGGGTTAGCATGCTTTTCACATTGCATATTTAGTTTCTTAATCATATTTTTAGAAACCATATTTTCACAACTACTACCATCTATAATTACTTTGCATACCTTTTCACCTGAAGTACATCTTGTTTAAAAAATATTTGCTTATAGCCATGCATCACTACTATCTTTATTCTTCACTTGATCTTTCTTTGGAGTGATCATGGTTATTCTCATCATAAGATTCTTTCCAACATCAGTTGGTGCAACTTCAATATTCTGCTCTTCTATTTCACCTCAACTAGGTTTACTCTTGGATGATCTTCTTGCCTCCTTTCTTGATCTAGTCATGTGGACACTCAAACACTTTGTGCCCTTAATTTACACATTTGTAATAGATATAAGATCTATGTTGATTTAGAAACCATCCTCTAGGACCACCATAACCTCATCCTCTCTAAAATCTTCTTCCTCTTTGTTGGTATTGAAACCCTTGCCTATTTTCATCTCTCTTTTTTCTACCATGTGATGATTCACCTTTATTATCATGAAAACCACATTTGGTGGTATTAAACCCACCTCATCCCCTTATTTGAGGGGATCCACATTTTTTTTGGACCAATAGATGTCCTTCTAAAATTCTATCTATTTTTTTTCTTTTACCTTCAAAGCTAATTGATAAGCCTCTTCCATGTTAAGTATTCTATGCATGCTTAATTCATCTTGAATAGAAAATTTTAAACCATTTACATGCTTTGAAGCCATATTCTCTTTTCTTTCATCATGCTTCACTTGTATCAAAACCTTATGGAATTCATATGTATATTCCTATATACTATGATCTTTTTGCCTCAAATTTTGAAAACATCTATATAGGGTTTGTGCATAATCCATAGAAAAAAATTTCTCGCTCAACTTCTTCTCCATCTTTTTTCATGAATTAATCTTCTCTTTACATTTTATTTATCTCTCTTTTTGCAGGTGATCCCACCAAATCATTGCATGACCTTTCAATTTCATGCATGTAAAATTTACCTTCTTGTCTTCTCTCATAGTCTTTCACTCGAAGAACTTTTCCATGCTATTCATCCAATCTATCAACTCTTCTAGTTTTAAATTGCCTACATAATCAGGAACATCAACATTGATTATTTTATTTATTCTTTATAAATCCTAAACCATCCTATCTTCCATCGATGGTGGTTGTTCTTTCTATTCTTTTTCTTATTAAACTTTTTCATCATGATATGTGTCTTCCTGATCACCACCTTGTCTTATCTATTGATTGGTGATAAAATTTGTTAATTTTTTAACTTGCCTCTGCAACTCTTGTATAGTCTAGTTCATCGACGCAACACCTCCTCATCCTCTTGTCATTATTTACTCTTCTAAAATTCAAACTTGTTCTGATACTAGATAATGAACTCAGAAACTAACAAAACAAATAAAATTACCAATAGGCCAAGATTTTGAGCAATAAATTATATTGATTTGTATTGAATGACTTGAAATAATTATAAACCCATACCATGCTTAAATAAGCCTAAACTCAGAAATTAGACTCTACATGCAAAATTTTAAAAAAATGTCTACTTTTAGCACTCACTATTTATAGTAAGTTTTACATGCAAGTGAGTGCGGCTCTAATTTTTTTGGAAATAACTTAAGTACTAAAATTATCCTATGGGATGAAATTCAATTGAAGTCTACTTCCAGTTCTAAAAATATACAATTTTTAAAAATAAAAAAATATTGAAAAATCATTAAACGTTAATTTTAGACCCTCATATGATCACGTTTGGCCTTCAAAAAATATCAAAATCAAATCTAAGTGGATAGAATGGCTTAAAAAAAATTAACATTTCAATATTGTCATTTTGGCATGTGGAAGAGCTCAAATAGAGTTATAGGTCAAAAGTTATGGTCTTCAGAAGGTTGGCATATTTTTTTTTTTTTTTTTGCATATATTTAACTTTTATAGTTTAAAATAATTTTGAGAAATATAAAAAATAAATGGAAATATCATTTTTGACTAACCTTTTCTAATATCCCTACACCTTGGTATGCTGGTTTCCAACTAATTGGAAACTAAAATATATTAAAAATGAGAATATTTACTATTTAAATTAATTATGAAAAAAAATCTTTTACAAGGGTGATTTGAACAATGTCCATTTAAGGTATAAACATGTGGCTGGAAGTACATCAAGGCAAAAATCAAATACAAATGTATCTTTTTCGAGGTTATAGATGACTACATATAACCAGAGCAATTCCAATATATCCATCCTAGCACACCCAGTCCATTCTGATAAAAATAAATGCTCATCCAAATTTGAACAAGTGATTTTTCTTGCACATTACCAAAAATCTTATAATAAACAAAAATGAATCATTTTAATACATTATTAACTTTGTTGAGATGCCAACTCCTAATATATTATGTGATTGATTTAGAACTAATATTCAATCATTATTTTTGAAAATATAAATTATTTTTGTGTTATTATCTTGCTTTCTACTTAAAATTTAAAGTATAAAATTTTGAATTTTAAAAAATTAATAATATTTTCTTCACGAATTTTTTTTGGTTCACCAACACATCCCTACAAAGAAGGACCATATTTAAAAAAATATTAAATACATTTTATTTAAAATGTTACATTTTTCTCAATTTAAAAAACAAGTCAATTTCTATTCTCACAAGACACTTTAAGTTCTAATTAAATTGACAATAAATTATTTGTAAAATTGCAAGTTTTAAAATATTTTATATATTTTTTCTAAGACTTAAGCTTTTTTTTTTAAGCATGCCCCGTTAAACTTATTCTAAGCTTTAAGTAGTGTTTTTTGTTTTTTTTTTTCCCTCTCTTTTTCTTTCCTCCTTTCCCACAGTTTGGCCCACTTAAAATTACTTTAAGCCCTAAGGTTCACATATAATTTATACGCTTGTTCACACCTTTTAATTCAAAACCCCTTTGTAAATGAGACCCATGATTTTGTCTTTTAGAATTAAAATTACAACGATTCCGTGACGATTCCTTAGACCCCGTACATTTACCTAAGTCTAAATCATGGATCTAACTTAAAATTAAATTTAAGCCCATGTTTCCATGGGCTTCAATAAGTCTAAAAGAATTGTTTTCCGATCCGTGACTCTATGGACCTGTGATGGTGACATGTTTCTGGTCTTCATCATAAAATTAAAAAACGTTGATCCTGTGAAAGACTGCCAATTCTGTGAATTGGAGAATTTATGATTTATCCATGTGTCCCGTTTTGTCTGGAATATTTTAATAAAATCGAGCAAAGCCAATAGCTCGGACCCATGCGATATTAGGCTGGATTTGAACAACCACTAGTCAATGCTCACAGATTCTGATCACATTCTGAATTTATCATGTCACTTTAAAATCTTAGGATTTGTGGCCCTAGATTGTCTGTAATAAGTAAACTGTTCTTATGGTCATAGTTTAATTAAAATAAATAGGCCAGTTTAGTTTTTAACAAGAATTATATATATGAAACTTCGGGCCATGTAGGAAAATGTGGAGACGTAGAAATAGTAAACCATATCTAAAGTCTCAATAACTCCGCGTGAAATACAACGCTGAAGGTCCTGAGAACTCCTTTAACTGTGAGAAAATGGAAAACCGCTATGTTTCTTTAAAAGAAAAGGAAAATGAGGGCGCTGATGCAATCCAAGGCCTCACCTAAAATACATTTGAATGTCTATGGACTCTGTGATCACAATCCAATCAGAGGCAGCCATGTGGAGTATTCCTAGAGGTCACACTGAAAGTAATGGCATGACAGTGTAAAATAAATATGTGAAGTTGAAGTAATAGCAGGATGCCCTTGCTACCATACGAAGATCATAGTGAAAAAGGCAAAGCCATGACTGAGGTTATATTTTATAAATCTAATGGCTCTGTAGGTGATTATGACAAGAAGACCGTGTTGCGTCCCGAGTACGTATTGGTGGTAACTGACAAAGGAATTTTGTATTGGACAGCTACACAGTATATGCAGTCACACATATAATCACATCTTGCAACAAGGATTTCAATATTTGTTTAAGAATGATACCAGTCTGTCACTCCATAATTTTAACCATTATATATGCAAACTGGATACAATGGACCTAATCTTCAACACATTCGAACAATTAAATTATGATGCTTTAACAAATAGTTTTAAAAGATTACAAATCCAAGACATAACAATTAATGAGAAGGAAACCCTCATTATCAAGAAGCTTGCTTATAAACACATTAATACTTCAAGCATATCTTTTATTTGGACCTGTAACATTTGAAGATATTGAATGATGCAATGAATAGAGGTGCATACTATTCAATATCCACTATGTCAAAAACAGGGCTTTCGAATACCGTATGGACATCGAACCAACACTACCTTTGCATCCAATTCCAAGTTGAATTTTGCATCTCCCAGCGACAAATTCCACACAGGCCCCAACTGTCAATCCCTTCAACAACCCCCCATGCTCCAAGCTCCTCTTACATGGCCGAAAAAAATTTGTGTGTAAAATTAAAATTAACATCAGAACAACCTAAAACTACTTCACTAAATTTGACAATCAGGTTTAGTTTAAGGAACATGACAAGTTATGAAATTTTGATATTAAATCAAATTATGTATAAAACAAGAAAAAGTCCCAACCTATGAGTTTATCTCTATGCTTGTTCTCGACGGCTAATTTGTCGGAAAGAGCTCTTTTGTCCATCAAATTTAACCAGAAGCCCCTCATCCTTGTCCTGATTAATTGCCAGAGGGTAAAAGAATGAGCAGATCACAATATACTGAAGCTGAAGAAATTGTTGTGTCAGAAATACTACAAATCAGTAAGAATAAATAATATAACGTGTCATAGTCTGTAACCTTACAATTGTCTGGTATTCTTAATGTTTCATCCATAATCTGGCATTCTAAACTGGCGTCAGGTGCTATCAAATATGAGGCATCTTCTCTACTAATCTAAAACCTAGAAAACATACCCAGAAAAGCTAGAGTCCTAAGCGTATATTGAGCTGAAGGCAACGTAGACAAAAGAAGAGCAAATTGGTCGAGGAGAAGGATGGAAGAAAGGAACTGTCGGTAATGCAGGTGTCATCTCGGTGGCATTGCTTTCAATAAATAGCATGTAGGTGTCATCTTATTTTTAATCCCCATATCATTGACATTCTAATAAATTTTAAAAAATTTAAACCGATATAAAATGTGTCGGTTGAAGAACTCTAATCCACCCAAAAAAAAAAATTAAATTAAACCAAAACTATTCGGTGGACGCAGTTTTATCGGACCAAAGGCAGGTATTCATTGGATGCATTTACCAATGCTAATTAATATCCACATGGGAACAGAATAGCACTCGTTAGGTACTAATAATAATGCAGTGTCAATTTTTTTTTTCCAAAATAGTTGAAGGGATTATTTAATCTCGTTAGATTTATTCACCATGTGACCAAAGTGAAAATTTACATATAAACATTTTCAGTGTGTTGTTTTGATATCAACAAGAAATTAAATCACATTAACAAAATGTTTAATAATAAATTTAATATTTTAAATAATAAATAAAATATTAATTTACTACTTATTAGTAGTTAAGCATTTAAACTTGTAAAGGTCATTATGATGAGTTTGTGTGAATTCTTATAAAAGTTGTGTTTGTTATAATTTTATATTAAAAATGAATGTTGTGATATATTATATGTGATACGTTTTGAGATTTGGGTTTTTGCATCACTTATATAAAAATTATGAAATAAGTTGATTATATGTATCAAGATTTTTTTTGGGAGAGTCACACAAAAGAATTATTTGTTGAAATATAAGAATAGAAAAAATCTTTGAAGTATTTTAAAACATATCACCAAATTGATTAAATTTTCATGGTTTGATCTTAAAACATTTTTTTTTTAATGACTTGATTAGATTTATTTTTTCTTATTTTAATTATTTCACTAATTTTTTTTTGGTGGTTAATTATTTTTAGATATATGTGCAAAATTTAATTTCTACAATATATCATCTTGCCATATAATTTTTGTTATATTCATTAATTATAAATTATTTCTTAGGCTTTTTCACTATATTAATTCTAATTTAAGTTAACAAACTTTGTTTAATAAATAATATTTTGATTTTACTTTGATTTCAATTGTAATATATTATTTAAAAAAGGGATAAATCAGAGAAAATCTAATTCCATTATTTGGCTAACTCTTCGCATTCGATCACTATCACTATATAGTAGGATTAAAATAATTGTAAATAATTAAGTCTTAGTTCAATTTGATATTTTTTTAACATAAATGTTAATTAATCATATAAGTCAATTTTATAGAGATGTGAGGCCACATCAC
This sequence comes from Torreya grandis, assembly GCA_037957365.1. Taxonomy (NCBI): domain Eukaryota; kingdom Viridiplantae; phylum Streptophyta; class Pinopsida; order Cupressales; family Taxaceae; genus Torreya; species Torreya grandis. The sequence continues at coordinate 3,943,604 of JARHVA010000494.1, forward strand.
AATACTAATCTATTCCACTACTACAATTTATTAGATAACTATAAAATAAAACTTCTACCCTTGATCATATCTATTGATCATAAAATGATACAATAAATATCTCAAACTATAGTATGCATAAAACATACATCCTGAAATTTAACTTATGATTTAATTGATCACCAAAAAAAAATTGATTAATCAATAAACTAAAGATGATGGATTTGAAAATTTAATTTATAAAAGGAGAATACTATGAAACATGTATAATACAATACATGTTGTAATTTTTCTCTTGACCCTACAATTTTAAAAATGAACAAACATAGATTAAATACTTTGTGTCAAGCCTCATGAAATTTAGAAAAAAAGAGATTTGAACCTCAATTTATTGTTAACAAATACATGAGTAGATTTAACACCTTATGTCAAGCCTGTTGAAACTTAGAAGAAATGGATTTAATCTTATGAGAGAAAATTAGAATTAGATAATACATGTCATAACTCATTTGATATGTTCTTATTAAAATATTATTTTGTTAAAATTCTCATCATCAACACCCATGAAAGATGGTCATAAGCCTTTGACATGTTCAATTTGATAAGTATTCTTAATTTTCATTGTATTATACTAAATATCATTTAAATATTACAATTTTTTCTGTTATATATTTATATGATGTGATTCAATATTTATCTTTAGTTTTTACAAACTACTTTATTTATCAGAAATAATTTGATTTAAAATATCTCAAATCTAATTAAATATATAATTTTAGAAAAAAATTACAACTATTATAAAATTCTTTATATCTAAATTTATTCTTAAATTTAAAAACTATCATGTTAAAGGCAATGTTCGTACAATGTAGGATATATTTATTTTGAAAAAAAAATTCTTATAATAAATAGTATTTATATTAGTACATTTAATTAGTAAAATGATCTTACTTAATTTAACATAATAAATTATAATATTTTATTTATTTCTAATCATAAAACCAACCTCTCTTATTCTTCTATTAAAGTTTCATAAAATCATAGAAGTGAAGAAATAAAAAATTTCAGATTAACAGTGACTTTGATATTTAATTCGAAAGGACCTGAATTAAAACTGAGATTTAAATCCAGGTGTATATAATATTATGTATTCTGAATTCAAAAAGATTTGATGAACCCAATTGATATCATTAAAAGTAAACTAAAATTTTACCCGTATTTGACATTTGAAATATTTATTGTATTGCATTACTTAGTATTTCGTTATTTTGGCATGTCTGCTGATCTTCTAGAGTAGATGGAGTCCTCATTAGGAGATTGGCACGTGATATCAAATAAATCTTTAAAATATATGTGGCCCATCTATTTACATTAATTTGGAAATACAAAGTTCTCTCAAAAGTTATGTAAAGCTTTTT
>JARHVA010000494.1:3950000-3967500 GCA_037957365.1 Torreya grandis
GTTTTAATTCTTATAATATTTTCGAATTCTAATGCATCTACTACATTTTCTTTATCTCATTTACTCCATACACATTTTATATTAGTTTGCCCTTGAATTTCCACATAAGTTATTTCTATATTCTATACATTATTTCTGAATCGAATTGTATGTTACATTCATATAATGCAAAAAGATAATCTCTTGTTTAGAAAGTTACACTATCTATAATTACTTTGATGACTTCTCATATGTACACTTCCTTGTTGGAGGATCATAATATATACTTTCAGTATAAGATGTTAATTTCGTGAACAGTGGTTACCTTATTATTCCATGAATGTTATGTTACATTCCCAACTATTCAAATTTTCCTTTCCACCAACACACCATTGTACTCTCCTGATGATGAATACGATGAATAATTTAAGCATTTCATAGGTAAGGGTGAGTTTCGTAAAGCATGTTATGAACTAGTTTGTATACAAATAATTGTATGTTGGAAACTAATACTGTGAATGTTGAATGGTCTATATTTAATATGGATGATTGATAATTATATGATTTCCTAAAACAAATTTATGCTGAGAATGAATAAGTTATATTAAATTTTAGATACTATACTTGAAGTTGAATTTGAGTTCTATTTTTTCTTGTTGATGCTAATCTGTTGTGACATAGATTATGTTAGGATAAAGAAGCTGGGTACTAAGTCATCATTGCATGCACAAGTTTAGTTTAGACTTTCCCCTTCATTTATTCAAGATCATACAAGGGTTTTAGATGGAGCATCAACTATTAGGGTTGGTACTCCCACTATTTTTGGATAGTGATCCACTGCGTGTGAACAACTAGTAGTGGAATCCTAGTGAATGATTGATTCTTAAAAAAAAGATGCAGACAAGGGGACAACACATGTAATTTTATTGATGGTTTGTGTATTTTCCATGCTTGATTTAATACTCTTACTGCATATGTAAAATGCTCTATTTTTACAAACTTTTCATCTTGATTTTGATTTGTTGTGTCTTATTTAATACTGTAGGAGGAGGGTAGAGTAGACCAAAGGTTAAAAGGGTGTTCATGAAGGTCCCAATGAATATGTCTAATGAGATGTATGTGAAATTTTGTCTTTTATTGATGTTTGATTGTTCCTCATTTTAAAAAAAAATCTTATTTTTTCCTCTTACAATAGTCAACATTAAACAACTTTTAACACAGCATATGTTTTTCTAAGTTTTTTTTTTGGTTATAGTTTGATGGGGTAGAGTAGATCTATGTGGATGTGGCTTATAGTCACCTGCATAATGATTTTATCCCTTCAAATGTGCATATTTATTTTACATTCTCTTTCTTTCACCATATTCCTATATTATTGTTGTTTCTTATATGTTTAGAGTGACATATATATGTTGAAATTTAAGGTAAGAGGAGGTTGAATCAGATATCCTTTATGATAATGTTGATGAGGATGTTGATGATGATGATGATGATGATGATGATGATGATGATGATGATGAAGGTGACTAGCTTTCAGATGCTTGACAATCTGAAATGGAGGAGGAACAAAATGTTGTATGAATATTTTTATTGTCTTTAAGGATGTTATCTTTTGTTAATTGATTTTTTTTATGACCTCACATACCTTCCTTGTTAAATGATAGTATGTAGGAGAGTATAGTGTCATGGATTTGGATAATGTGAGGCAAAATGTGCACCTTTGTTTTTTAAGGCCATGTGACATATGTTTAGTGCTAACAATATCCATCGATTTTAGTCATGAGATATAATTAACACTCATCATCATAAGATTCATGGTTAATAACCGATTTCCAGGATGCCCCCAAAATGTGTCAAAAGTGGTAACTAGAAGCTGAAGAGAAGAATAATCATGAATAGAAAGGAGGCCATTAGAGTGACTGTTAGAAAACTAGAGCATCAAAAAGAGAGACAAGATGGAAAGATCATGGTTAGTTAGGGAAAATATCTCTATTTTATGTTATCTTAATTAAAAATATTTAAAGGCTATTAGTGACAAGATGATTGAATATGATTTGAGTGAAAAATTTGCACAAAGAGGGGAAGAATGCATTAGGCAAATGTAATATCACTGACAAATGAAGTGACAAAGATAATGGGTGGAACAAAAATAAGGTTGATGTAGCATTAGACCTCAGCTTAGATGCATTATACTAAATGGTTTTCATGAAGTTGAACTTTAGTTAGTTTATATTACTAAATATTAACATTGATATTTATTCAATAATCGTCATTTGAATTTTACAGGGATGACCCTCAATAAAATTTTAGTGATGACAATCACATTCCTTTGAGGGAAATGTTTTTTGTCGAAAGGTAGAAGTGTTTGCTGGGTGGGACCATAAAAAAATAAATTATGCATGACAAACTTCCTCATAAATTGATATTATACTTCTTACAATGACTATGTCTTATATACGCTCTTCTTTTTTCACCTACCTTTCATTGAACTCTACCATTAATTATTATGATAGTGTTGTATATTATTATTGCATATAGGCTTTTTCTAGAAATGAGGTGTTGTATATGTAAGTATTATAAAATATTTATTGGAGGTATGATATTCACTTTGTATTTATGAAATTGAAAAGTATTCTTCATGTTATCATCTTACTCTTGTTTTTCATTGAGATTTCTAACCTACAAATTTTCAAATATAGGTGGCTTCATTCTAGGGTGATATATGCATAAACATGCATTAAGTACTTGACCAATTCCACTTATTTTTACTCCTCAAGTGATTTCATTGCAAAGGTATGATAATTGATGTTCCCTTGTGGCTATCGCCTTGGACATTATTTTTCATGTACATACATTTTGGCATAATATGTATGACATGTATGATGTGTGATCAAACATGTTAATTGGACGCAAGATTTTAGTACAAGTGTTTCATTTTTGGTTTGTGCTAGATACAATTTATTTTTTATGTATGAATTAAGTAATGGATTGGTGGTTAATTTTTCATTTACTGATGTATTGCATGGCAATCCATGGTTAAATGATACAATTTTTTCCCATGTAGTCATGAAATAATTTCTATGTGTATGGTATGTGATGTTGTTGATAGGTAATATATCATGTTCACATGTTTACCTTCTTGTACTTTAAATGTTTCACATGTTGGTGAAAAAGTGCACTTGTTTGCATGTCCTATGTCTATTGGCAAGTAACTATGGTGAGAAGGAGTGCAATATAATATTTACATGCATGGCTTGTCTCTTTTACCTGCCTTTGTGTAATATCATTTATTTGTCTATACAGTGAGCTGACATAACAAATTTTGATGTCTATGGGTTACATTTTGAGGTAGGGTAAGAGGTTCAAGATGGAATGCAATAGTCCAGTACATAAGAATGACCATGACAAATGTAAATGACAATATTATTCTCTATTATTATTTTCCATTTTTAATTATTTGACATTCATAATTAGCTAGTTTAAAAATCACTACTTTTGAATTCACTTTCCTACTTTTCTCATTTGTTGATAGTGGGATAATTTATTGCTTTCGTTATTTTCATTTTTGTTAGAAAACTATTTGTGTATGTAAATTATTCTTAATATAAAAAATTTGGATGTTCTTAGATTTTTAATATTCTCAAATAAAGCATTAATATCATGGACCCTCATTTCTTACTAGCTTTTTTTCTTTATCATTTCTAAAAACGTGAATTATTTTATTGAATTTCACTTGTATTTTTGTACACAAAATCCCAAATCATGATGATAATGTGGCCTCCCAATTACCCGATGGCATGTAGTAACTTATCATAAGGGTGAGATCTAAGAATGTAATGGTTTTAAAAGAACATATTTGTTTGCAACTATCACTATTATCTCTAAAATATTATTTCTCAAGAAGGAAATCATGTTTTTGCCTAAGCTTCTTGATAGTACAAGCATAAAGGATAGGAAGTTCAAAAGTGCATTGGTTGAGAGGATCATATATGTCAAGAATTTGGACTAAATATTTTTAACATTCAAGGGATGATAATATGGAGGTTGAAATAAAGTTTATCAATCTATAATCTACCCATGCCTACACCAAAGCAATACATGATGCAAGGGTGGAGCTTGTGAGAGCCATGAAAATAAACAATGAATGAATAGTTTCCATATATGAGTAACATCTGTAGATTTTGAGGGTGGAGTAGGATGTATTGTTTACACAAGTTAATGGTATGTATCCCAATAGCCATGGTATTATATAGAGAAAAAAATCATATTTAGTTATGTGCAATAATGTATGCGACTAGTATTTCATGTATGATTATGACTTTGGATCAAAAGGAATTGAAACACTTGTTTATTCATTTTTTAATTTACAAAATAAATGTTTATTTATGACCATTTTCTCACTCATTTTTTTATTCTACAAAATTACATGTCTTATGAAATGTTTGGATGAGGGTACATGTGATTGCCAAAATGTGCTACTACATTATAATGAGATGGTTCAAATGTTTACCACACCACATTCAACCTTGATGTTGAAGTATTGTTAAACAATATGAATTAAATATTCCCAAATTTTCATAAATATCAAATAAATCTAGATTCATCTCTTTAACTTTCCTATTGGGCCTTGAAGGCTTCTCTGACTACTTCTATGCTTATATTTTCATGATATTTAGGTCTTATTAAGATAGTTATGTCCTTGTATATGTTTGACATAAGTCTTAAACTAAACTTAAATTTTAAGGATAAATTTTTTCAATACAAAAAATTATGCACATACTTTGTACTCTTACATTTGATCTTGTATCCTTATATAAAAAAATATATTGGTATTTCACTTCCCTCTAACTACTACTACAATCTTATGCTATCAAAATCCTAATTATAATCCTCATCTTATTTGATTATGTGAGTATTTAAAAAAAATCAATCATATGTGAATCATCACATTGATATAATACATCCATTTTCCAATCATTAATCATAAAATGTAAGATCATAACCCTTTAATGGCTTGATCTATTAAGGAATGTAGAAAATGAGCATTAAGATAAAGCACCGAGTGAATGGAAACAAAGTTTTATTTAAGAACAAATAAGAATGGTGGTATAAATCATTGTATTCATATTGTTTTTTATTTATAAATATAATTAAACTCATTTACAAGTTAATTTACACTTGATTTGTGTTTTTTAAAGGTGAATCCTTTAAAAACTATGTTCTTGTGCATTGACAATCATTTGTAACTCTTGGTAATACATATAAAACATTGCATGGGTTTGGATATATTAGGTATTTAATAACCTTTTAAAGTTTTTATAACAATCAAATGTCCTATAAAATTTACGAATAATTAATTAATCACTCTCGGGCTCTTTATAGCCTAGTTAAACCCTACCATAGGGTTTCTTCTTCAAATTGAATCATAACTTCATTTTTAGAAAAAAAATTATATAAACATTGAGGAAAGGTGATAGGTGGAATTTAATCAGTAAAAAATCACTAGAAAGTGAAAATAAGTCCTATAAAATAATATATAACTTACTATGTTCTACAGTCATATATATTATCATTAAGAAACCTCAAAAGAAGGTAAGAATTCAATTATTTCATTTTATTATTGGATCTAAATCCTATATATAGGATTGTAAACATTTTTTATCACTATAACACTATTATGTAAGGTATTTCACATATTGTTTTGATTGTATTGAGTGACATCCTTTTGAGTAGACAAAACTAAGCCCATATAGGCCTAAAGGTCAGAGTTGTATTTGAGTTTTTTATTTGAGAAATCAATAAAACCAATATTGGTTTCTCATCAAATTAAGAAATCTATAATACTTTAAAAATTCATTCAATTAGTTATTGAGTGAAACCAGGACAAAAAAATTCTTCTCAAGACTAGATAGTTTACTCATAGACCTGTGATAGTAATTAAGGATTGAATATAGATTCTTGGTCATTTGATGACCCACCTGATGATTGAAACTTGTACAAACCTAAAGAAGATATATAACATTTTTTTAATTCCTTAAATAAGTTATAAATGTAAATTAATAAATAATAAGGCAAAGATTTATCTTGGACTAGATGCAAGTAACAATTTTACAAGAAATTATAGGTTTTCTAGGTAGAGTCATTTGAATATTGAAGAAAGTAGATTCTCTTGGCACTAACTTATGGAATCCAGAGTATCCATGGTGAAATAACAAGATTATGACTATGATTCAAGGTCAATAATATATAATTTAGTGGTCTATTAAGCTTATAGAAGGGTATTAGTTCATTATTGACTATTTAAACACCCATAAGATACTATTGGTATAATAATAAAAATGATAGATCAGCCAAAGAAGTAAGAAAGTCAAAATAGTCCATTTTGTGAAATAATAGATGTAAAACAAGGATGTAAACCTATTATATTGTACTATATTCCTAATAAAAATTATATTTCCTAATAGTGTCTAATCAAAGTTGGAAGAGAATAATAAAAGGTTTAAGTCAAAAAGAGATAGAGATAGTTACTTGTCTCTCAATACCAATATTAAAAAATACTATTTTGTTTAAGAATTAGGTGACAAATTAGTAAAATAAATTATTTTAATTTGGTTATATGTAAAATAAAAGGTAGGATGTCAATGATGCAATTTATAACCAATTTGAATAAAGTGTAGATAGGTCTAATGGAATTAAAAATTAATCTTGACTAGAAAAATAAACAAGTAAATAAGTGTGTATCTTGGGGTTTTGTTTGATAAGTGTAAGATTGTCATTAGATGTCAATATTAGAATTTTCAAATGTACAATTACAGTCTTACATTGAGCTTGAATATATTATAATGTAGGATCTTGAGATAGAGTCAACAAATATACCTCAAAATATGAGTAAATAAATAGATATAATCAACAGTCCTTCTTGAGATATCGAAGACACATAATTTTACTTTTAGATTTATACCATGAATCTATACCGTTACATAATAAATTATGTTTTCATAATTACACAGGCATTCATTCATATAACATACCCATATGAATTTCATGTAAGAAACAAACCAAAATGTACTTTACTTATCCATTAACTAAACATGTTCAAACACAATTTTTTGCAACGCTATAAACTATCAATAATGTTGTACATATGTATATATAAAACATAAGTTCCTTGAACTAGAAACAAATGGAATATGGTGAACTAAGATTCCATAAAATGATCTTCCCATGCCATATTCACCAACTATTAACTTTTTGAAGTGATACTATCATATGATGGATTTTAGTCACCATTATTGTCATCATCTCGAGTTGATGTCAATAAGTACATAGGTTTCATTCTTGATATCATTTGTCCTGGTCAGAAGAGATTAAAATTTATGTCACGGGAGTTTGTGTACCTCTTTCATAATGTTATGAATCGATGGTCTAGATAAATTCTCAATGCATCATAATGGTTATTTTAAATGTTGTATAGCTTGAAATGTATTTTGAATGGGAGCCTAGTCCAATTAACACATTCCATACATGTTATGTGTGTACATATGCATATGGATAATTTCACACCTTTGTTGATAATAAATTTTCTAGGGAGGGCCTTAAGTATGTCTAAATGGTTCCATAAGTATTCCAAAGATCAGGGAAAACTATATCTTGCTTTGGCCATTCATATGACCACTATATGATGAAACCAATATCGTGCATGTCTATCAATGTTTGGAACTCATAACTAAGAAATGAAATGTGTTACCAAATATATCCCATGTTGTGTTGTAGAATGACATTACATCATCTCAAACTAGAAGGATAGACAAAAATTTTATTGTATCCCAACCCCTTCCAATTTATGGTAGAGGCCACCACAGATGAATTCTGGATCATTGTATCATGTTCCAAAGTTAGTTCCTCTAGAGTAGAATTTTTTTTAAAATGTTTTTGTATAATTTTTATATTATTTCCACAACTCTCCTCATATTTTTAATATGGATGACAGCTTCCACTTAATTAAAAAAATGTGTAACGACAATTTCTAAAAACACTCATAAAGTGTAGTTAATTATTTTGCATATAGTAATCATCATAGTTAAATGTTATGGGTATTTTTGTTTCAATAAAACATAAATTTAAATTAAATAAAAATGCATTAAATAATCAAAATATATTTAATTTAATGAAACCAAAAACTAATAAGAAAAATAAAATTACTAATAGGCCAAGATTCTGAACAATAACTTAAACTGATTTGTAATGAATGGCTTGAAATAATTAGAAATCCAAACCATACTTAAATAAGACTCAACTTAGAAATTATAGTTTACATGCAGAAAAAAAACAACTAAACTTTAAAAAAAAAATGCGTATTTTTAAAAACTCTCAAAATATCCCAAAAATATTTTGAAATATCCTAAACACTGTAATTAGAATATGGAAAAAAATTCAACTAAAGTTAACATTTGGTTCTAAAAATATACAATTTATAAAAATTGAAATAAATCAGAAAAATAATTAAATCATAATTTCAGACCCTCAGATGATCATGTATGGCCTCTGAAAAATATCAAAAACATTCATAGGTAGATAAGACTTCCTAGGGACATTAACATACTTTTTTATATAGTCATTTTGGTGCATGAAAGATATAAAAAAGAGTTATGGGTAAAAATTTATGGCCTCCAAAAGCTTGGCCTATTTTTCTTGCCTCATTCTCCTGTGGTTGAAAACAACTCAACTCCTATGAGTTGGCCTAATTATACTGCTTCCAATTTTCCTTGTTAATTTTCTTTAGCTCCCATTTTGTAATCCAAGTGTTTTCTTCTTTCTGCAATCCTTTCCACTATACCAAATACCTATTATAATTCCCTTTCCTTATGCTCACTGTCTTCATATCGAAAACCTACACTATTTTTTCTTTCTTCTTTGGAACCTACTCCTCCCAATTTACTTCTTCATCTTCACCATCTGATCCATGAAATTCATATAAATCTGAAACATTAAATACTAGAGATATATAAAAATTTTGTAATAAACTTATCTCATAGGCATTATCATTAATTTTTTTCACAATTTTTCATGGTCCAATTTTTTTGTACTTCAACTTGTTGTATGTCCCTCTTGTAAATCTTTCTTTCCTCAAAAGAACCATTACCAACTCTCCTTCTTCAAATACCTTGGATCTTCTTCTGACATTTGTTATTTGTTTATATTTCAGATTACTTTCCTCTAGTTTTATTCTTACTCCTTACAACTACTGCATATGCTCTGCAAATGGTTCTACATCATCACTAATTCGATCTAAAACTAGGAATTATAACAAATCTAAAACACCCATAGGATTTCTTGCATAAATAATTTGAAAAGCTAAGTTTCCTATTGATCTATTCATTGAAATATTATATGCAAACTCAACTTGTGGTAAATTCAAGTCCCATTGCATTAACTTCTCTCCCACTATGCATCTCAATAAATTTTCTAAGCTCCTATTCACAACTTCTATTTGTCCATCTATTTTTGTGTAAGATGCACTACTAAATTGTAGCTCAGTACCCATCTTCTTCCACAAAGTTCCCAAGAAATGACTTACAAGTTTTTTGTCCCCATATGAAGTAATAGTTTTTGGAACACCATGCAATCTCACAATATCCATAAAAAATAATTTTACAACCCTAGTGGCATCATTGGTTTTCTTACATGTAATGAAATAAATCATTTAAAAAAAATTGTTTACAACAACTAAAATTGAATCTTTACCTCTATGTGTGTTTGACAATCCCAACACAAATTCCATACTCAAATCTATCCATGGTCTTCTTGAAACTGATAATAACAGGTATAGTGGAATATTTTTTGCATGTCCTTTAGGCATCTGACATATTCTACACCTTGAAACATACATTGTCACATATCTCTTCATCTTTATCCAAAAATACTTTTCCTCCACCAAAGCTAATGTCTTCAACTTATTGAAATGTCCAACCAAACCACCAATAAGTAATTGTCTTATTATATTGTCTCGTAGATACCCAATTGGAATGCATAATTATTTCCATTTAAAGAGATAACCTTATTTCAAAAGATGCTCATCATGAATATCATTTCTCCCAATTGTTAATGGATTCCTGCACTTCTCGACTACCTTTCTAAAATATGGATTAGTATCATATATTTTTCAATAGCTTCAAATCTAACTACTTCACTCACCATAGTAGTTAATAATGCTACCCTCTTGCTCAATGCATCAATTACCTAATTTTGTTTTCTTGATTTATGTTTCAACATAAAAGTATACACTTGTAAGAAAGAAACCCACTTTTCATACCTACTATTCAATTTTTTTTTGTGTATTCACATACTTCAAAGCTTTATGATATTTAAATAGTTTAAACTCTCTAAGCACTAGATAATGCCTCCAATGTCTTAACGCCTGTACAATTACATAAAATTCAATATCATAAGTAGAATACTTTGTTCTTACCTCATATAGTTTCTCACTAAAATATGCTATTAGCTTTCCTTTTTGACTCAGCAGAACACTAATTCCCACAAATAGAGCATCACAATCAACCTCAAACACTTTGTTAAAATCTGATAATGCTAAAATTGGTCTTTCGGTAATCTTTTTCTTCAAAAATTTAAAGCTTTTTGTGACCACTCTAGTCTATGCAAATTCCTTCCCTCTCATGTAATTTGTTATTGGTACAACAATACTACTAAATTTTTTAATAACTTTTATGTAATAATTTTATAAACCATGGAAACTTTTTATCTCTATAATGTTTTTTGGAACAGCTCATTCAGCAATCACCTTTGTCTTTTTTTCATCCATTTTCCCACCATCTTTGGAAACTACAAATCCCAAAAATACCAAACTATTTTGTATAAACTTGCACTTTTTCAACTTTGCATACAACTTATCCTTTCTTAAAAAATCCATTGCCATTCTCAAATGTTATATGTATTCTTATTTAGTTTTACTAAATATCAAAATATAATCAAAATAAACAACCATAAACTTACCAATGTATTTTCATAGCACTTTATTCATCACCCTTATAAATGTCCTAGGTGCATTAGATAATAAAAAAGGCATCACCATCCACTAATATAAGCCATCCCTAGTCTTGAATGTAGTTTTCCACTCATCTCCTTCATGAATTCGACTCTAATAATAACCACTCATATTAATCTTGATAAAATATTTTGCTCTTGCAAGCACATCCATCATATCATCTAAACAAGGTATATGAAACATATACTTTATTATGATTTTATTAATTGCTCTACTATTCACAAAGATTCTCCATCCTCCATCTTTATTTAGAGTGAGCAATGTTGATGTTGTACACAAACTCATATTCTCTCTTATCACCTTCTTCCTTAGTAATTCAATAACCTATTTATTTAATTATGCATTTTATGTTTGAATCATCTGATAAGCTTCTTGATTGGGCAGAGATGATCTTGGAATCAAATCAATGTGATGTTGCATATCTCTCTTGGATGGTAAACCATCTAGTAACTCATCAAGAATAACATCTTCATATTCTTTTAAAACTCATGTTGCTTCTGTTATTATTATCACCATTTTTGTTGCTTCATTCTTTGCTACTAATGCACAACAACAACCTACTACCTTCATATCTTGGATAAATTCTTTAGTAGAAAGTATGCTTTCTCTCTTCTCTTCCTCTTTAAGAGGTAAAAAAGATAACTTTGTATCACCTTTCCAAAAAGTGTACGTGTTCTTTGCTCCATCATTAATTACTTTCCTATTAAACTGCCATGGTCTTCCCAATAACACATGACATGCATCAATCATAATAACATCACACCATATTTCATCATTATAACTATTTCCTATAGAAAACCAGACTAAGCACCTTTTATCTTCTATAGCTTTATTCCCTTTCTTAAACCATGAAATCTGATAAGGATATGGATGATTTTCACATTGAAGACTTAGTTTTTCAATCATTTCTTTAGAAACCATATTTTCACAACTACCACCATCTACAATTATTTTTCGTACCTTTCCACTTAAAGTACATCTTGTTCAAAAAATATTAGATCACAACCATGCATCACCACCTTTATTCTACACTTGATCCTTCTTTAGAGTGATCATGGTTCTTCTCATCATGAGATTCTCTCTGACATATATTGGCGCAACTTTAATATTTTGCTCTTCTATTTCAGTCTCAACTAGATTTACTCTTGGGAAATCTTCTTGCCTCCTTTTTTGATCTTGATAGTGTGTACACTCAAATGTTATATGCCCTTTTTCTCCACATCTATAACAAGCATAAGATATACGCAACTTTAGAAACCATCCTCTAGCACCACTATAACCTTGTCCTCTATAAAATCCTCTTCCTCTTTGTTGGTATTGAAACTCTTTCCTATTATCATCTTACCTTTCTACACCATGTGATGGTTCATATTTATTGGCATTAAAGCCATCTATAGTGGTATTAAACCCACCTCATCCACTTATTGGAGGGGATCTACCTATTTTTAGTCTAGTAGATGTCCTTCTAGAATTATGTCTATTTTAGTTTGCTTCTACCTTCAAAGCTAATTGTTAAGCCTCATCCGTGTTAAGTATTTTATGCATGTTTAATCCATCTTGAATATAAAATCTCAAACCATTTACATAACTTTAAACCATCTTCTCTTCTGTTCATCATGGTCCACTCATATGGAAAGCTTATAAAATTCATCTATATACTCTTGTATAATGTGATCATTTTGCCTCGAATTCTAAAATCTTATGCATAGGGTTTGTGCATAATCCATAAGAATAAATTTCTCCCTCATCTTCTTCTTCATTTTTTTCCATGAATTAATCTTCTCTTTACATTTTCTCTATCTCTCTTTCTGCAGGTGATCCCACCAAATCATTGCATGACCTTTCAATTTCATGCATACAAAATTTACCTTCTTGTCTTCTCTCATAGTATTCCACTTGAAGAACTTGTCCATGATATTCATCCATTCTATCAACTCCTTTGGTTTTGAATTGCCTCCATAATATGGAACATTAACCTTAATTCCATCATTTCTTCTTTCTAAATCTTGAACCATCCTCTCTTCCATTGATGGTGGATTCTCTTATTGTTCTTCTTCTTGTTAAATCTCTTTATCATGATCTATGTCTTCCTCATCACCATCTTGTCTTCTTTGTTGAGTGGTGATAACCTCTGTTAATTTTTAAACTTGCCTCTGTAGCTCTTGTATAGTCCAGTTCATCTATGCAATAAGTTCTCATCCTCTCTCCATTCTTTAATCCTTCAAGATTCAAACTTCCTCTAATACTAGATAATTAAACAAAAAACTAACAAGACAAATAAAATTACCAATAGGATAAAATTTTAAAAAATCAAGTGTATTTATTTGTATTGAATGGATTGAAATAATTACAAACACAAACCATGCGTAACTAAGATGCAACTCATAAATTAGAGTTTACATGTAAAATTTGGAAAAACAAAAATCTAAAAAAAACAACGTATTTTCAAAAACTCCGAAAAATCTCCCAAAATATTCTAAACACTATAATTAGATTGTGAGATGAAATTCAATTGAAGTTAATGTCTAGTTCTAAAAATACACAATTTATAAAAATAGAAAAAAATTGAAAAGATAATTAAATCATAATTTTGGACCCTTAGATGATCATGTATGGCCTCTAAAAAATATTTAAAACTTTCCTAGGCAAGTAGTACTTCCTAAGGAAAATAACAAAAATTTTAATATAGTCATTTTAGCATGTGGAAGATCTCAAATAGAATTACGGGTCAAAAGTTATGGCATCTGAAAGGTTAGCCTATATTTTTTGTATCATCAAGTGAATTAAAATGCATTATACAAGTGTAGATTGATGAAAAACAACATATACTCCTTTGTATAAGGTTAGGACTTCAAATTACAAGAAACACTAAAACAAATCTCTTTTTTTTTCCTTATCCCAATGAACACTGACAATAGTCCTACACTCAGTCCTATATATGTGAATGTTAAAGGGTATTTTGATTTGAGGACTACTTAAATGGCTCGATTAAATTGACACAATGATGACAAACCCTCATAACAAGTCTTAAAATATATAAGAGGCCACTAAGTGGGTTTGTTGAAAAGGAATTAGAAACTTTAAACAAACACAAATTTAAAGTGTAAATCCATACTCTGAAACCTATTTTCCTGTCATCATAGAATTTTTAAAAGTGAAAGATTTGGAGTAAGGCATGGGAATCCATTAAATAATAATTAAAAATAATTGTTTGTCAAATGTTTTAGTTGAAAGTGCCATTAACATAGAGGCATCATCCACTAGGGTATATGTAAGGTCTTTATAGTAATAAAAAGCCTCATCATTGATTCAATTCTACTTAGTATCTCATTTATCGGTAGTATGTAAATTTATATGAAAAAAACATATTTGAATTTGTAATAATGTATCTTTGGTATTATTAATAGGAACAATATGTCTCAACTATGTTAAGACATTATTGTCCAATAATAGTTCAATTTATAATTGATAGGGATTGAGCCTCCTATGGATGAGTTAAAACAGTTATGTAAATAGATCAATTTGAGAAGTAAAATGTGTATGTGAAGGACTTGAACAAGTACGAAGGGGTAAAGAGTCCATGGCTATGCTATAGTTAGTAGAGGTCTGTGTATACTTTGTTATATTTTATTATGTAATAATAAAGTTTTTTTCTTTCTTTTTTTCTATTTTTTTTCTATTCTGGCTCTAATCAGTTTTTCCCAGAGTATTTTGTATTTAAGAATATTATTATAGTTTTTTTATAATGATTTTAGATCTACTTTGATATTTGAGCTCTTATAACTCGTAAATCATCTAATTTCATCATATATAATGATACAAGTCAATCAAAATGATGTATAAACATCTATATGGGATCAATATCATGATTGGAAAATTAAGTTATTGTTTTTTAGGTCTTGATACAGGTATTATATCAATCAAAGAGTTTATATTCATTATAAACAATCAAATTGAGTCTCTCAAACCCTGTGTAGACTATATAAACCCTAGGACAGGGTTGTTAAAAAAAAAGATTCCTAACTTGAATTCATCCAAATGAAATAATTATAAACTTTGTTATTAGTTTCTATATGAGTATATGGAGTTATTCCATGCATTTTTAGGTTCAATGGAATTGGGAAATTCTAGATAGAGGTGACTATGTTCTATACACCTATAGGTTATCACTGAGAGAATTCAAGAAAATGTAGGTTTGATAATTTTGCTTTGTCAATTGGTTCCAATTTTTTTAAATAAAGAATATTGGTGTTGTGTGAACATTTTTGAATTCTCTTTTAAGGTGATTAAATTCATTTATTGGTTGTTTTGAATTAACATCAATTAAGAAGGTAGTCTAGGCCTATTTAGGCCTAAAACATGAATATTATTAATGGGTCTAATTTATTGAAAAACCAATATAGGAGGTTTATCATCTTTAGTGATAGTACACAAATGTATTAATAATATATATAAGGAATATTTGATTATTTTATAATAATGATGATATCTCAGTCAAAATAAAATTGGCCTATGACTAGTATTATAGTAGATCAAGATGAAGTCAGATTTTCTTAATCATTAATGACTAAGCCAATATTTTGATTTTGTGTAAACACCTTAAATGGATAATTATCAATTTTATAAGCTATTTATATCATCCTTGAATCTAGTTACAATTAAATATTCAAAAAAAAAGAAGACTATGCTTAAATGCAAATGTAGGTGGTCATTAAGATAAAACATAATTAAGAGATTTAGGTTTAAATTCTTTGTAAATTGGAATCTTGATTTGGTATGATGATGTATATACTATTAATCATAAATTTATACCTAACTAAAATGTTCTCAAATTGATTTTTGTTATAGGCCCTTGAGAATGTAGAACTAGGCCTAATGCCTATTTGGAGGCTAAATTATCATTTGAGTATAATGTTGAATTTCCTTGTGATCAAATAAGTTTGAATAACATAGGGAATAAAGTCATGTTATTGTGTTTATTACTTTAAAATTGTTCATTGTTTGTGTCAGGATTGACAGAGGGTTTTGTTCAATGGTAGACTATAATCTTGAAGGAGAGAATTATGTTTAAAGTCATTGCATGTGTCTTTTATTAGAATAATAGAGATTCAAAGAAATTAAGAGATAAGTGACACCTAAGTAAAGTAATTTGTATATCTAGACCAATATTAAAAAATACTCTCATGTGATAATTAAAGAATAGACAAATAAAAGAGAGATTCAGTTTGATCAAATCGGTAATGAAGGAGATGTTAAATGAGTAAGTGGACCATTTACCATGACATCAGCCATGGTACATATGTATGAAAAATTTGGACACTTATGAAAGGAAATTAATCATTTGAAAAAATTCCTCAAAGGGATGTGGTTTCAAAAAATGCAGTGGTTTTAGGATATCAATATAATCAATTTGTTGAAAACACTTTAGAAAAAATTATGTAAATACAATTCACATGTGTAAAACATACTCTAAAACCTTTATGGTAACATCTACATGGCCTAATATCATAATGGGATATTTGTAACATGGAATTTACATCCATAAAATAATAACTGAATGTGTGTTTTCATAAAATATTGTAGTTGAAATTGCCTTTCTAGATATCTATTAAAATTGTTGAAGATACACAATGTAGGTGAATTATTTAACAAAATGTGTAAAAGATATGTGGTTTCATAGAATAAAATGTTTTCACAAGATAAAAAAGGTTTTTTTTAAAAAAAATACTTTGAATTTTTTAAACAAATGTGATCAACATATGAAAAATGAGACTGTACATCATTTTCCAACTTTCTCCCAACATGTTTCAAAAATTGAACTTTGGGATAGTGCATAGACATTCATTAAAGCATAATTGGGAATTAATTTTCTAGAAATGTTGTAGTTTTAGGTGACATAGTATACATGTATGAAATATTTGGATCAATATGAAATTCACAACAACTATTTGAAAAAATGCCTCAAACCAACGTCATCTCATAGAATGCATCGATTACAACATACACATCAAATGGGTTTGATATAAAGTCTATGCCAAAGTGTGATGTAGGTGAATCTTGGTAGACAAGTTATAATATTATTTTAAATCTACGTAGAAGTCTTATAATGGTACTTAAGTCATATTTAATGAAATCTGATTCTAAATTGAAGTTTGTCTTCTTGAAGCCTATTAATATCCCTATTTTCTGTGTATGCATAGTCAATTTAGTCATTTGAAGCACATATAAATCTATGCATGAGTTCAGTATTAAGATTTAAGTATTTAAATGAGTCTCATTATCATTTACTACAAGTGTTAAAAATTATTTCAAAATTTTTAATATCTATAAACATTAGTTAATAAATGCATGGCTTCTATACACTCAAAAAAACCCCTAAACATGGCTTTACGACACAAATTTGGTCATAAATTCATTTATAAATCATGTAATCCATCCAAATATAAATGGAATGTGAAA
>JARHVA010000494.1:3972500-4027500 GCA_037957365.1 Torreya grandis
ATCCTAGTGAATGATTGATTCTTAAAAAAAAGATGCAGACAAGGGGACAACACATGTAATTTTATTGATGGTTTGTGTATTTTCCATGCTTGATTTAATACTCTTACTGCATATGTAAAATGCTCTATTTTTACAAACTTTTCATCTTGATTTTGATTTGTTGTGTCTTATTTAATACTGTAGGAGGAGGGTAGAGTAGACCAAAGGTTAAAAGGGTGTTCATGAAGGTCCCAATGAATATGTCTAATGAGATGTATTCGAAATTTTGACTTTTATCTATGTTTGATTGTTCCTCATTTTAAAAAAAAATCTTATTTTTTCCTCTTACAATAGTCAACATTAAACAACTTTTAACACACCATATGTTTTTCTAATTTCTTTTTTTTTTTGTTATAGTTTGATGGGGTGGAGTAGATCTATGTGGATGTGGCTTATAGTCACCTGCATAATGATTTTATCCCTTCAAATGTGCATATTTATTTTACATTCTCTTTCTTTCACGATATTCCTATATTATTGTTGTTTCTTATATGTTTAGAGTGACATATATATGTTGAAATTTAAGGTAAGAGGAGGTTGAATCAGATATCCTTTATGATAATGTTGATGAGGATGTTGATGATGATGATGATGAAGGTGACTAGCTTTCAGATGCTTGACAATCTGAAATGGAGGAGGAACAAAATGTTGTATGAATATTTTTATTGTCTTTAAGGATGATATTTTTATTGTAAATTTGAATCTTGATATGGTATGATGATGTATATACTATTAATCATAAATTTAGACCTAACTAAAATGTTCTCAAATTGATTTTTGTTATAGGCCCTTGAGAATGTAGAACTAGGCCTAATGCCTATTTGGAGGCTAAATTATCATTTGAGTATAATGTTTAATTTCCTGGTGATCAAATAAGTTTTAATAACATAGGGAATAACCTCATGTTATTATCTTTAATAGTTTAAAATTGTTCATTGTTTGTGTCAGGATTGACAGAGGGTTTTGTTTAATGGTAGACTATAATCTTGAAGGAGAGAATTATGTCTAAAGTCATTGCATGTGTCTTTTATTAGAATAATAGAGATTCAAAGAAATTAAGAGATAAGTGATACCTAAGTAAAGTCATTTGTATATATAGACCAATATTAAAAAATACTCTCATGTGATAATTAGAGAATAGACAAATAAAAGAGAGATTCAGTTTGATCAAATCGGTAATGAAGGAGATGTTAAATGAGTAAGTGGACCATTTACCATGACATCAGCCATGGTACATATGTATGAAAAATTTGGACACTTATGAAAGGAAATTAATCATTTGAAAAAATTCCTCAAAGGGATGTGGTTTCAAAAAATGCAGTGGTTTTAGGATATCAATATAATCAATTTGTTGAAAACACTTTAGAAAAAATTATGTAAATACAATTCACATGTGTAAAGCATACTCTAAAACCTTTATGGTAACATCTACATGGCCTAATATCATAATGGGATATTTGTAACATGGAATTTACATCCATAAAATAATAACTAAATGTGTGTTTTCATAAAATATTGTAGTTGAAATTGCCTTTCTAGATATCTATTAAAATTGTGGAAGGATACACAATGTAGGTGAATTATTTAACAAATTGTGTAAAAGATATGTGGTTTCATAGAATAAAATGTTTTCACAAGATAAAAAATATTTTTGTTTAAAAAAAATACTTTGAATTTTTTAAACAAATGTGATCAACATATGAAAAATGAGACTGTACATCATTTTCCAACTTTCTCCCAACATGTTTCAAAAATTGAACTTTGGAATAGTGCATAGACATTCATTAAAGCATAATTGGGAATTAATTTTCTAGAAATGTTGTAGTTTTAGGTGACATAGTATACATGTATGAAATATTTGGATCAATATGAAATTCACAACAACTATTTGAAAAAATGCCTCAAACCAACGTCATCTCATAGAATGCATCGATTACAACATACACATCAAATGGGTTTGATATAAAGTCTATGCCAAAGTGTGATGTAGGTGAATCTTGGTAGACAAGTTAGAATGGTATTTTAAATCTACTTAGAAGTCTTATAATGGTACTTAAGTCATATTTAATTAAATCTGATTCTAAATTGAAGTTTGTCTTCTTGAAGCCTATTAATATCCCTATTTTCTGTGTATGCATAGTCAATTTAGTCATTTGAAGCACATATAAATCTATGCATGAGTTCATTATTAAGATTTAAGTATTTAAATGAGTCTCATTATCATTTACTACAAGTGTTAAAAATTATTTCAAAATTTTTAATATCTATAAACATTAGTTAATAAATGCATGGCTTCTATACACTCAAAAAAACCCTTAAACATGGCTTTACGACACAAATTTGGTCGTAAATTCATTTATAAATCATGTAATCCATCCAAATTTAAATGGAATGTGAAAAAAATGTATTTTTAAGCTATTATATACGTTATTTTATATAAACAAATCTAGTAAGGTGAGAGATATTTGACTGTGTGCTGAATTCTTATGGTGCTTATTTAGTAAGACAATAAAGAAAGGTCTAGAGTGAAATTTCATGTTGATAAGGTAAAAAAATTATGTTACTAGAATATAAATTTTAGGTTTAAAATAGTTATATTTAAAAATTTGACATATTAAGAGTTAATTAGGCCTAAGACCTAAAGAACATGATTATTCTAGAATTGCTCTTCTAAGAAACCAATAAACTAAGATTGGTTTATTATAAATATAGATAATATATGCTTGTTTTAATAACATCCAATAGTATATATAAAATATGTAAGTGTCAAATACACTAATCTAAATAAATAATTGCTCTAATATAGTCTTGCACTAGTCATTGAGCCGAGTTGAGTTTTGGGTCATCAAAAGAGTGGATTCATGTTTTAAATTGTGTAAAAATAATTTAATTAATAGAAAAAACACCACTTTAAGAATTTAATATAATTTTTTTGAGCATTCACAAAATAAAAAGGTAATAATCGAAGTTACAAGTAAACTTGATCAAGGTTCAAGTGATTGTCTTCAAAAGTTGTAGGTTTCTTATAAGAGATTTGAAGTAAAGAAAAGAATAACTTGCAATGAAAGTGGGAGTTTTTAAACATGAAATAAACATAAATTAAATGAAATTATACATAATTTTTACAAATGTATTTTATGGAGCCCAACTATAAATATATGCTAATTGTGGAAGCATACATAAAACATGTGAACTATTTGACATAAAGGATTGTTTATGAAAGTATGATTAGTGGAGAAGATAGAGAGATGATTAAATTAGATTTAACTTTTTTTTTTTTTAGGATTTAAAACCAATCCAATATCTAAAGAATGAATTTTGAAGGATTTCAGGTCTGAATAGAACTGGCAAAATCCTGATCTAGGGTTTCATTAGGAAAGAGTTATAAAAATATGTTCTAACTAGTAGAAATTGTTAAAATTTGGTAAGTACATAAAATAGAACATCATATATTATATTTTTGGAGGTTTAATTAATGATATATATATATATATCTGTGTGTGTGTGTGTGTGTGTGTGTGTGTGTGTGTGTGTGTGTGTGTGTGTGTGTGTGTGTGTGTGTGTGTGTGTATGTATGGATATATATGGGAATGTGTTTTTTTGGGCCTAATTAAAGCCTAAAACAGGGCTAGTAAAGTGGGTTTTCTTAATTTTCTTGGAGATTAAAAGCAAGTGCAGTATATGGAAGATTAGTTATGAAATTTTGAAGTATAATTTAGTGTTATAAACCCATTTAATATATTCTTAAGTTGATTCTTATGTAATTTGTAGTGACTACCTCCTACTAGGCATAGTTGAAGGCTTAAAATTCTAAAATTTGGGTTGCTTAAAAAATTTGGAATTGTAAGCTATGATAAGTCTATAAAAATGAAATTTATTATTATAATAAGAATGAAACAAGCCAAATAAACTCTTAAATAAAATTTTATTCGTCATATTCTCAATTTTTAGTCACTAGACATAGATTTTGCCTATAAGGTGTACATATAACATTGTTTATTTTTTTGATGAAAAAATACGAAGACCTCTGAAGCATACACTAGTGCATCATATAGATATGTGTTTTATTCCCACTATAATCCCAAATTTATGAACATATTATTATTAATATTAATAAATGATTTTATGATACAATATATACCATGGCAATGTATATTTATTTAAATTAATTATATGTTGTAAACTTTAAGTTTTTGAGCATGTATGTATGTTGAGAATAGTTTTGACTTTTCTATTTGAAAGATTTTCATACTGGCACTTATGTTGGATATGTGAACAAAATGATGGCTTTTTTGTCTCATAAAAAATAAAATATGACTTACAAATTTTATAAAACATCAAGGATCTAAATGTTATAAATAATATTATAAAACATGAAATATAAGGGTGAGAAATTTAAAGTTATCAATGACTGGGTAAGTTCATAATGAATGCTTTGGTCTTTTAAGACCAATCTAAAAAGGAATAGTAAAAAAAAGGATAAAAAATCAATATTTATAGAGAATGAACCTAATAATAAGTGCAAGAGAGTGCATAATATTATTCACTATTGTGAGCTTTAAATCTCTTCCTCAAAGTTCTTCTATAGATAGTACATTTATGAAATATGTTACTAGATGTGGCTAGTCTAAGTGAACTATTCACCTTGAAAATATGTTATTTATTTTTCATTGATTGAAGATAATAAAATATTGATAAATCACTTGGTTTCAAATACAATTGGTGACACACCAAACAAAAGTAATTACATCACAAGACATTATAACAGTATATTATCACCAAATGTAAATGCATTTATTATTGTTGTGACATAATTGAAACATAAAAAGGGATGTAATGAAGATGAATAATATCTATTATGTACACCCCTATCTAACTTCACTATCCTATTAAGATATTCATCCTAGACTTATCATTTGAGATTGTTACAAGGGGGTTTGAAAAAAGTGTTTTCTCCTGTGATATGCTATGATGTCTTCATCTATTGATATTTTTTATGAAGTCTCTCTATCTAAGTTCAGAAGTTACATGCCCATCCAAAACTTTTTGGAATGGATGAGCCTTTGGGTGTTATGTGTTCTATATTTCCCTACTTTTTAAATTGATGTAAACATTTGCCATATAATTTTTGAAGAATGACATAGTTTATATGGTTATATCTAATGATAAAAAATATCTTATTATCCACATATAAGGGTGTCAACATAATCAATTCTAGCAGTGGATGATATGTATTCATAAAATTCAAATCATATACTTATAAATGTCTACAAATACAAAATAAATGACTGTGAGTAGTTACAAGTCTTACACTATCAACCTCCGTAAGCTGGTTTTCATTGTCACCTATTGGACTTACTTTGATAAATTCTATTACATTATTTGATGCTTGCGTATCCATAGCTAATAACCGTACATTTCAACATTCAAACCTCTGACATATATGACATGTTTTCTCTCAGTTTCAATTCAAACTCCATTGTTTATGACATGGGAAATGATAATGTATTATTCAAATGTTAGTCATCTCAAACTTGTCAATGTATAAATTAGATTGGGGAAGAAAACATATACTATACTTGACATTAATGTTGTTGATGCTCTCATGAACAACATGCCCTTTATCCTCTATAACTACCTAATTTTTGATCTTTATCATCAGGTTCACCTTGATCACATGCTTACAAGAGTAGCCTTTGAGTGAAAATGGGAAATTAAAAATTAACATAGATGGCCTTACAATAAAGACATGAAAATGCAACATCTCATCTTTCATAATTTATACCCATGTCATATCAGGATCATTATTATGGAGGGTAACATGATAATATAGGATCTTCAAATCTTGTACCCATGAAATATTTTTAATTCTCACTAGTTTGAATTTCTTATATAAACTAATTTCCTTGCATACTTGTAACCATTAATAATATTTATAAATAATTGTTATTGGTTGATGACCCAAGCAATCTACACTAAGATGTGTAAAGCCCATATTGTGTTGAGGAAATGACATTTCAAATGGGAATGGTATGATTCTATGGCTGTATTTATTTCTTTCCCAACATGTGGAAGTGTATGCCAATATCACGACCATATTTCAACCTGTCTATCTAGTCTTTTTTTTCTAGTATTTGACAAAAGTGGATCGAGAGGAGCAATATCTTTCTAAAAACTTTATGGACTCAATTTTTTCATGTATTTATCATCACAACTATGCATTATGTACCCAAAATTATCAAACATTTCATGTCTTACAACGTAATCATTCACATTTGCTTTCAAATCCTTCAACCACATGCAGTAAACATGCAAACTGCATAAGTAGACCTCATAGTTGAATGTCTCCCTAAATAACATGATAACTTTGTAAGAGTTAATGGTATAAGTTGGTGATGGTGTTTATGAAAATCCAAATCTGAATTCCATGATGTGATTAGGAGTAACAATGATGTACCTAATAGATTTTATCTCTGAATTGACATCATCCATAATGAAGGCATTACTTGTCCATTTAATTTATTTCAAATGCACTCTTTGAGTAATATTTTACATCCATTGGATTATGTTATCAATAATGACCATGACATAATGACCCATGTAAATGGTGCACATGCATGTTTGGAATCAAATGCCAACAATGTGTACAATTGGAACTATACAAAAAATAGAACTTAAATGGGAGTAGATGTTTCAAAATACATATATTATCATGTATTATTACAAACATTGGAAACATACCTTCATTTCATTCATCCCACTTATTGAATCAATTTCATATAAGCTACACTTCTAAATTCTCAACAGCCATTCCATCTATTGTGGGAGTTGGATGCCGAAGACAAAGGTGATTTCCCTCTCCCCATCAATCTCTCCCCCATTATATCCATGAAATAAAAACCACATGATGATATTCACCAATTCCCACTCTATAAAACTTTTTGCATGGTCAGGATTGTACGCATATATTCTCTCATAGATCAATTATTCTTTGTTGTATATGTCATCATCGCTCAAGAAATCATCCCATTATGTTTGATGGAGATTGGAGGAGCCAATACATAGAATTATATCATGCAAATAATAATGGAGAGTCAAGCACAGTAGATTTATTAAAAACACTGATATTTAATTTGTTCTACACACTCTGAAATATATTACATCCAGGATATTACACACATATACAAGAAATGTATTTACTATAACTTCTCGATATTCTCTCACCAAAATCTCAGTAATTAAGCACACAATACATTGTTATAATAATATGAATAATATATCTTAATATATATATTCTAACTAATAATCATAATATTGTTATAATAATATTTCGATGATAATAATAATAATAATAATAATAATAATAATAATAATAATAATAATAATAATAATAATAATAATAATAATAATAATAATAATAATAATAATAATAATAACCCCCTTAATATTATTATCCCTAGTTGCACCTCATTAATCTAAACACATGGAGAATATCATCTTGCACTACATCTGGATTATGACAATGTGATTTTTCCAAGCATCACAAACATAAAAATTGGTTTTTCCATGGCTAACCACCAATCAAGTGGTTTTACTAGTTTACCATAAACCATGTCATACATGCAATTACATATTTAATTCTCATCATTTTATAACTTAAAGGGATTACAAAAAGAAATAGAAAAAGGGATTACTTAAATAGGAATTGCACTTTCGTTCTTATTCAAGCACACATGCTGAAATAGAAATTATCACACCACATAAATGTGTCACTAAATTAAAAGTGGCCCTGTTGCTAGTGGCTTGCAAGAGGCTTGAATGTCCTCTATATTCCTATGCCTCTGTGCTCAAATATGTCATCGCTCACTCAAATGATGAAGTCAAAAAGAGCTCCAACGGTTGTGACAGGTTCCTAAATTTTCTGAGAGAAATTATCCCGATAATACGAATGTTGCCTACAAGCAAAAATACATCTGTAAAGCTATATATATATATATATATATATATATATATATATATATATATATATATATATATATACATTTTTAAACAAATTTGACTTTTAACTAAAGATGACACCTATACCTAAATGACTTGGATGTTTTCTGACATAAAAGAAACTCTAATCTTTCACTCATTTTATAATAACCTTTTGACGTATGGACACTTTAGATTTTGACTAAAATATTACTATTAATAATATCAATTCTTTGGTAACTAATATCATAAATTATAAAAGAATTCTCGACTCTTCTTTTGTCATATAGAACAAGATATAGACCTAGATTCACTAATAAACTCAAAATATATTCCACCGAATGACCTTTTATTTTGATGGACATATTTGACACATTATAAAATAACCTAAATATAACCAATAACACTAATGAAATACATATAAAGGTTTCTAAAATTTTACAATAAAAAATGATTTAAAAAAAAAAAAAAAAAATCGATTTGAGGAACGCTAAGACAGAAACTATTAACTCTTTGAAAAATAAAGACTAAACAAACTGATCTATGCCTATTTATTAAATAATGACTCATTTTATTGCACAGGCTGTGATCAAATATGGTAACTAGCGATCAATGTTCCCTGACAAAATGACATGGGTGGTGTTGATAGGGTACTACACAGTGCAGGTTTCACGGCTTGGCATGAAATCAACGTAGCATATTCGGATCTGCATGAAACTCTTGGGCACTAAAAAGAGAAGATAGCTCCTTCGACTGATTCTTGCCAATTATTGACTACTTCGCTCAATGCATGGATAGATCGGTGGGGTGCGCAGCTGAGACGATTTGTTTAGAGAACAATCTTCATTCTCTTTGTATTACTTTAATGAAGCTCCACTTGAAACGTCAGAATGGCATGATGAGAATGTGTACATGCAAACTACGAAGATAGATCTGAAATTAAATAGGTAGGTACAATTCTGATCTGAGCTGGATCAAATATAAAATGCCACATACAAGATTCCTGTAGATTAAATTAAGGCACTGCAGATTCCAAATTTAGTGATGGAAAGATAGCGAACCAAGTACACAATCTGAGCTGAGCAGTATGAACCACATTAAAAACAATGACAGTGTAGATATCTTTGACTGACAGGAAAGCGTGTATGGCTTTGGATCTGTGCTTGGAAGTCAAAGACCATTTTATGTGAGGAGTTAGTCAATGGCTCTCCCAGTATCTTTGCTAAATGATGAATGTATAGTGATTCTTACAGGGTCGTGTTTAAGGTTGAATAGAACAAACAATCCACCCGTATGTCAAATTGAATACGCATGTCAAAACATATCTATTAAGCTATAAAGCGTTGAATGGCAATTATCTATGAAACTACATTAGCATTTGCAAATGAACCAAATGAAACTTATAATCTGTTCACAAAGAAGAATCTCTCCATACAATAGGTCAACTAAAAAAAATTATAGTTGGATCTACCCCACACAATTTCTCAGGACTGCATTATTGCTCTGATACTAATGATGGATATTGGATGAGCCAATACACAAAATTAAATCATGCAAATAATAATGGAGAGTCGAGCACAGTAGATTTCTTAAAAACACTGATATTCAATTTCTTTTGCATGCTCTAAATTATATTACATCTAGGATATTACACACATATATTTCCTATAACTTCTCCTCAATATTCTCTCACCCAAATCCCACTAATTAAGCACACGATATATTTTTGTAACAATAAAAACAATATTTCTTAATATATTTTCTAACTAATAATCGTAATATTGTTATAAAAATATTTCGATAATTAACAAACTAACAATAATAATGTTACTAACTATAAATCCATAACAGTGTTTCACCATTAAACAAGAAAAGTTTATCATGGAATATTTTTCAGTTTTTAAGGTGGATAACATCAATAAACATTCCAAACAATATTAGCCTATGTACCCATTCATTAAGTTGGGGGTTGATGTAAGGAGAGAACAAAATATTTCCTTCACTTGAAATATTCGTGTTTTTGGCCATGGCGATAATTGCATTCATTAAATGTGTGTTCTACATGATTATATGTTATCAACACATGATCAGGTCTAACAAGCGTATGTCATGTGGTAAATGACACCGACAAGTACACATTATATGGCTTTGACCTGACTCGCTACCCTTTCTAGACATGGGCATTACAAAATTTTTTTTTGGCATGGCATCATTTTCTTGAAAGTCATCAGGCCCATATGAACACTAGTATCTACACAATTATGGTGAACAAAATAATATTCATGTAAATTGAAAAAAAATGTACATCAATGGAATAAAAGAGGATCTGAATATACACCCT
Organism: Torreya grandis; assembly: GCA_037957365.1. NCBI lineage: Eukaryota > Viridiplantae > Streptophyta > Pinopsida > Cupressales > Taxaceae > Torreya > Torreya grandis. Next base: position 3,982,858 of record JARHVA010000494.1, read on the forward strand.
CTTACAATCTATAATGTGAGGTGACTTACATGACATATTTATAGTGGTCATTGATCTTGTTATGCTTTCTAAAAATATGTGATTTTCTATTACGATGTGAAACATTAAAATTTGTAGGGAACAACTCCTTTCTTGATTCTCATTTGACAAAGTCGTCAACCCTATCAACATCAACCTAGACAACCCACAGTTCTTCATCATTGATGTCATGAAAATTATCCCACTTGATACTATGATAATCAAATAGACCCTTGCCTAGATATTGTAGTGCAAGATGTATAATTTATTCCCACCTATTTGCTATCTATTCCATCCTACAAGAATAACATTTCAACATTTCATTAAACCAATTAATAATTTAATTTTGTTATTGACTAAATGTAATTTTCCATATAATACAATGGGATTTTGTTATTGATTAAATGTTATTTGACATATATTGCAATATACGAGTGAAAATGATTGAATAATACATACAACATATGTAGATGGTGTTCAAAAAATCATTAAAAGAGCATTTTCATGCCATTGCAATGGATGGTTAGACACATATAAATGATGAACATGAACACACCCATTTGGTTATATTTCTCGTAACTCTGATTTAAATACATTGTTTCCCACACACTAATCCATTTAACCCATATTAGTTAATTAAGTATATAGATATATTTTACATTTATCATATGTAAGAACATTAGGAACTTCATGAGTGCATTTAAATAATGGAAAAACATCATGCTCTTAACTAGTTTTAAAGCTTTAAACTTTAGGTTATCCATAATAAAAATAGAACAAAAATATCATTAGGACTATAATAAGTACATAATGTTAGGATAATAAAAATTGCATTCAAATAACATATAGACATCATATAAATAGTCAAAATAAATTTGCATAAAGACATACATAAAGTTTGTTGTCTTTCTACAAAAGTGAAACATCTATAGAAAAAATATTTCATGACATCCATTCAACAATACATTGAGTTAGAGAATATAATGGATAATAGTATGAGAGAAACAAATGTGAACATTATATAATGAGTAAATGGGAGTGGGAGCATGTCAAAAATGATGTCGACCAATGGAAATTTGGAAAAAGTATCAAAAAAAAAAAATCCATAGGCATGTCTTAAATCAAGAATGTCAAATGCATCCATAGTGATTTCCCATATTTCATTTTGTTCATCCCCTGATGATTATTTTAAAACACATATGTTTGTGCAATGGATGTGAATATCTTGAAATAATCCATACAATAATGTCATTTTGTCATTTAGCTCACCAAGAAGACCTCTAGGCATGTCCCTAACCCCTTTCATTTCATGAAAACATCTTTGGAATTAACCTCCATGTAGACAACTCTTTAATTGCTCAAATACAAATATAAGCTTTTCCCATATATTAAATTAATTTAAGAGGCATGATGTCAAGACACTTCATTGAATATAAAATTGACATATTGTCATATGATTTCATTTCTAGGAGTAAATAACATGCTTTCAATATAAATATGTCCTCCTTTCCATTTTGAATTGACCAATAAATGCATGTTCTAGTCAAACATACTGAAAATACAAGCCATGAATTTCACATAAAATGAAAATATTAGAATCAAAACCAATTCAAAAAATATGACATAAAATAGGTTGGAACAATACACAATACCTTTTTGAAATTGATATGAAACCCATCATAAAACATATGAAAATTGAAACATGAAACCAATAAATGAACAAACTAGTGCATATGGTAGGGGTTCACATTTATAGATGAGCTTAAGTAGCATGTGTTAATTATGTGCATGTAGGCATGTCATGTGGATGTGGGATTTCAATGAATCTCTTAGATTCCAAAAAGGGTTAAATGCTTGCAAAGCAATGGGAAATGTGGGGACATCACCTAGATGAAGGTATTTAAGCTACAATTAGTATAATACAAACTAGGAATGAAGTAGGATGAATATGACATAAGGGAATTCTAAGCTCTATGATCCTCATGTGAAATAAATTTATCCCAATAATCTATAATGGTACATTTCCTTATCAACCAAATTAATTTTGGAAGCATATTCGTATTTAAAAATGTAGGGTATTGAACAATGCCATTTTCAATTATGTATTTCACCAATAATAGCTCAAAACTACACATTGTAATATATATCATACTAAATATCCATGAAGATTATGTGGATAAGAGACCTAGAACATTCACCATTAATGATAATTTATGACGGCTTTTTATGGAGATAAGACATAATAATATTTGATTAGATTGTGCATAAACTAATCATTTGATGTATTGAATTTATAGTGAGGACATGCTAATGTTTATGTACACCATGTGAAATAAAATGTTTGGAGATGACATAACAAAAATTTATATGACATGTGTGTATTAAAAATCATGCCTCACAGTGGGGGTTGAATTCATAAACAACCTTCATTATTAAGCACTAATTATGTGCATGTCAGCATGGCACAAGAATGTGTTGTTGCATAAAAGCCCATAGATTTCAGAATGGGTTAAATATATGTAAGTAAATGAATAAGGTTAGGCCAATACCATATTGAGGTATGAGAGATGAATTATACCAAGAGGTGCATAAAAAAATCTAGGGTATCAAACAATCCAAATTTAAATTAAAAATTTTAACAATAAATGCACAAAACTTGAAATTGTAATCTCTCCTGTACGTAATCTTAATGAAGGTTATGTGTATAAGGATCCTATCACATTCACCATTAATGACCATGTATTCTTGAATTTTGTGTGCAATTAATATTGAAATCCACATTGTTTTAGCATTGTATTTCATATTGAATGAAATATGTTTAAATACTCGATTGTCTTGTACATGAAGTAATCATTAGATGTTTTGAATTTGAAGAGAGGACATGATGATTTTTATGGGTAACATGTGCAAATAAATGTTAATAGGAAACAAAAATAATAGTATGATATGTGTGAACTACACATTGTGCCTTAGGTTAACATGTCTAACCCAGTTGGGGTCTCATTCATAGGTGAGCTTCACAAACACACAGTAACTACATTCATGTCGATGTGGCACCATAATGTGTTGTTGATATGAATTCCATAGATTATAAAAAGGTTTAAACATTGTAGGGCATTGAATAAGGTAATTCCATAACCCATATTTAGGTATGAGATATGTAGTTTACCAAAATAGGCCAACAAAAATTAAAATGTTTTCCCCATAGAACACTACTGTTATACATCCCACTTACTCAACCAAAATTTTTTTCCATTTGTTTTCATGAAAGAGATATTAAAAACAAACTTGACCCTTTAATTTAATGTTCACACACACACACACACACACACACACACACACACACACACACACACACACACACACACACACACACACACACACACACACACACACACACACATGGATCTTAATGCTAATCTAATAATCATCTCTACACAATTCAATATAAAGTGTAAAATTATGAAGTGAGTAGATAAAAAATGTGGAATAATGTGGTGAAATCAAAGTATTTTTAGACAATAGGCATCTGATTTATTTCATCATTATCAACCTTTTTATAAATTTAGTTAGTGACTTGACATAAATTGACTTTATTCATCAAACCAAGCATTATAATGTCTGTGAGATGGTGGATCTAAGTGGTCATTATCGTAGTCTTTTTTTTTTTAATACTCATACTCAATGTAGTTTACCTAAGTAGCCCAACTATCAGGGCCCTATTATAGATTAGTATCCAAATAGTTATAAATATCATGACAAATCATTCAGAAACCAAGCCATTTTTTTAGATTCATTCTAATCACCATCAAGCACTCTATATGGAATCTAGATGGAAGAAGACTTTGTAATCAATCCTTTTGAAATAAGTGTGTATCCATGCTTGTACTATTAGTCCAGGGTGTGAACTCCAATCAATAAACTTGAAGACATTGAGCAACTCAAAGTTTACCAAAGTGTATATACCCTCCCTTTATCTTTTTCTCTAGTCAGGGTGAAACATTCAAAATGAAAATCCTAAATATTGATTAAACCAACACTTTGCTATGTTATCTCATAATACCGTTCATGATAGAGGTGGATGATTAAACATATCCATAATCCAATTATGAATCAAAATTTAATATGTTTGTGCTCTATGTGGCTCATTCTTACCTTTATAAAATGTTATACAGTGATCCATAATCGGCTAGAATCTTGGGAGCTAAGAGATTGATTGAAATCTAGAATTATGATTATTACAGGCTGCAAGAAACATGAAACCATTAGGAAATCTAGAATTACCAGGTCTTTACTTAACATTATAGGAAAACTAAAGGCATGTTTTATTACCTTAATCCTATTTTAGGTTCACCCAATAAATTTTGACTCAACTCCCACTCTAGACCTACTAACCCAACACCCATATTTTCTAATTAGGACTAATTAGGCACAAAACAAGCACACAATATTAGAGATTGTATAATACCATAATTTATGGCTCAAAAAATTCCAAAATAATTTACGTAACATTAATTAAGGCCACATGAGAATAGTTCATGAAATTTCATGCCTGTGAACTTAAATTATGCAAATTACAAGTTTTAAGCCCTAGGTTAGAAAAACACAGGAATAGGCTAAGAGAAAATAGATAGGCATGGTGGGGGGGAGGGGATGTTAGACAAATTAAAACCAAACCAAGACATTTTTGTGGTCTACCCTAAATCCATTTGAAAATTCAAACAATTTTCTAGTCTTGAACAATCATCAAACTTATCTGGCATGTAAAGTTCAAAAATGCTTTTTGCATTCAAGACTATCAAGTGGGATATAAACTTTATTTGTTATTTCCAATCACTATTTTCAAATATTCAAAATATTACATGATCACTAATTACTCTCAAGAACTCTACATTATCTCTTGGTTTCATTCTTATACTAAAAATTCATCTCTTGACCATACTTGTGTAAGACTACACTTTGTTGTAGGCATTCTTTAACTATATACAACTCCTTTTTGGACCATTCATGATTTGAATAGATCCTAAATTCAATCTTGGGTTATTTATATAGTTATTATAGTCATTTTTAATTATGTCTTATCTTGTCACAAATTTAAATCTTTAACCTCAGACTCAATGTTTCAATTTTCCTTTAAATTCAGGCAAAACTACCCCTTGGATGTAGGTGCACTTTTGGGATTGGATTGTACACAACCATGTGAATATTCATTCCCATTTCAATGGAATTTTGACTTTTTAAGTTCATCTGCCACTATTTTTTTCACCCATAAGGAAACCTCAATCCTCATCCTACATTAAAACTTGCATACTTCCCTCAAGATATATGTTCAAGCCTAGGTGTGGGCATGTTGGGTTCAAGCCATGTTTTACCCTTATTAGCCCTAGTCAAAAACTAAAATTATTAAATGAATTATTCATAGCCTGTGTCATTATAGGTGGTATATTTACATGTCTCACATCCTCCTTTACATTCTTTGGATGGTGATATGACTTATTGACGACCTTAACTATCTCTTTCATGTTATTTATTATTCACATGTAATGTGCTTGAAGGAGATGTAGATGATAGTTTGGTATTAACATAGGTCTGAGTGAATTCAAGGTCAATTTTAGGGTTTCATTTGTTTTTTAGCCTTTAACACCTTGTCAACAACAAAAACAATTAAAAAAATCACTTTTTTGCCTCCAACCTATAAAAACCACTTGAAAATGACTATGAACTCATGTTTTAACCATTTAAATAGAATTTAAGGGACCTAAAGAGTGTAATTTAAGAAAAACAATAATAAACTTCATTTAAATTACCAAATGTTCTGAAGCATCTCATACAGTCATAACCCTGCCCTTCTAGGCTTGCAACAAGAGAAGACAATATACTTTCTTAAGGGTTTAATGCCTATAAAACATTGAGATGTTTCTTAGTGAAAATATGGGGTGTCAATAAATTGTGAGGATGACCTAATAACATACCAATGGGGTTTTAATGTTCTTACCCTCTCATGAACACACAAAGTTTTGAGTTCAAACCTATAACTTGTCATTTACATCACTTGTAAACCTATATCTCCATGTTTTACTCACTAATACATTGATTTATTGTCTATAAATGGTTTAAGAGGACCCATTATACATTTATATAAATATCAAAACCAATCACCTACATTATAAATCTCAAACATACATTAATGTTTCCTAAAACTAAGTTGGTGGGGTTTTAAAAGGGTTTTTTATACATATTTTTGTTAACAATGGTTCATAAAGTTAAGACACTAATAGCATGAACAAATACATGGAATTTTAAGGTAATAGGGGACCTTATCTTCTCCTAAAATCATTTTATCCCTCTCAATTTCTCCTTCATGAACCATTATTATGAAACAAACCCTTGTTGGTCTACCAATTACCTAATGGATTTTCTTGAATGCATTTTGTCATGTTTTAACATTTTAAACATTCTTCAGCCTGGATATGACTTTTATATATTATATGGTGATATGAAGGAGATTCACCACTTGGTGCCATGATTCTCTTATTTAGAGATGCACAATTTCACCATAAAGACTAACAAAACTCATCCCAATGCCTTATTAAAAATGATCTTCAATTGTAAATTATTCCATAGGTCAAAAATAAGGTATTTATTCTCTAAAAAAAATGTATCAAAAAATCTCTTTTAGCTTATTCCATTCAACATGTATCATGCTATACTTGGTGTTTAGCCTAGTGAATAAAGGAGTTTTAGACTTGATATATGTTTAAAAAGGATATTTTGAAACCTTTTGAAGCTTGCACGAACCTAATAGAGTATGAATTGACCCTCCATGAGTTATTATATGGATTGAAATGACATCATTATTATTTTGATACCTCTTACACTTGGTACTATTTAGCAAAGTTTTCATCTCTCATATCTTCATATGAATCAATTATGACTTAAACTTTGAGAAATACCTTTATTTGACCAAACAAAACTTAATTTGTCCAAAACATGGAACCATAATGTTTCTTTTCTCATGCATTTGCCTCTTAGTTCACCCTCTAACTATGGTCATCATGTCATTTTGATGAGTTATCATGTCACCCATGTCATAATATGGACCAAACACTATTTAGGTTTGCAATATAGAACCTTAGCATTGTCAAAATTACCTTAAACAATTTTAAGTATTTCATAGGATGACTGATACCATGGAGATAACTATAAAACTAAGGGTTATGTCCCTTATACATGAAATATACCTCTAACACCTTGACATAATTAAAAGACTTATGAACAAGACATCACTATTGATGCCTAAATGTGTACCACAGGGGCCTCGAGTGTTTAAGAAACACTTCTCATTTTAGAATTCAAAGAGTTAAAATCATGAGTTTCAATATGTGATAATCTTGTTATTTATGGTGGAACAGAGGTATAATAAGTGATTGTTTCACACTATTTATATTATTGGGTGGTTAACAACCATTGTGGCCTATATTTTTGTAAATAACAAGATGATGTATTCTAATTAAGGTTAATTATGCTCAAATATAAGTCTAAATATAAGATAATATGGACATATACAATGAATCTTCAATCTAAATTTAAAATGGTTAGAAAATAAGAAAAAGGAAGGGTAAGATAGAGAAGAAAGATGTGACTGATCTTTATCTCAGACATCATGACAATGTTCAAATGTTCCCTAGGTATGCACTTAAAACCAATATATGAATTAAAATAGCTTAAGATCAAATCATAACATATATCACATGAACTTCTAAGGAAGATAAGAAACAATGAAAATAATAACTAATATTACAATAAAGATTTACTCCTTTAAATAGATATCTGATGCACATCTACAAATGCAAAGTAAATAAAAGAAAAAAACTAAACAACATTCAATTAAACTAGCTCTATCACAAGTTAAAAAAAAATCATTCAAAGGTACACACCAATAATTCACAAGAATAACTCAAACCTAAATTTTAGAATAGGCAATTGAAAGAGAAGCCATATAATAATTATCACAAACAAAATGAGACAATCATTTTAGAATTCTCTACTTGCATTAGTTGCTCAATGTTTACACTACTTTTAGGTCAAAAACTCCCTCCCATTACAAATGCTAATACCCCATTTTATAGAATTCTAAGGTAGTATACCAGTCAGTCATATCAAATTACAAGTCTACAAGTGTAAGGACAACTATCCTTTCTACAAGGTATCTTGAATACCCTAGACTTTTCAAAATGAACTGACTTATAGGCAATGTGATTTTAAAAATTGCGCATGCCTTTAAAAAATAATATTCTATTTCAAAATTTAAAAAAAAATTCTAAAAAATAATATTCCTAATTAACTTTTGCTCTAAGGCCCTTGTGTTGATGAAGTTACCTATTCTTATTGTCTACCCTACAGGATTGCCAATCTATAATATTTCTCATTGATAAATTGAGTATCCACCACTGGCTTCAGTAAAATATCCTTTCCATGATCCTCTAGGTATTTAAGGTTATTTTAAATGTTCTCTATATCTCATTTTATGCCCCTATCATCTCCCATTTTCTCCTTCGATGATAGGAGTAAGCCCATGAGTTTCATTTTGCCATCTATTGTTTATTTTTTCCCTTGGTTTCTTACTTCTTTTAAGAACTGAAAGGTATTATGCGTGAACTCTTTATCAATTATGAGACCTAGTGAAATGAGGGTTTTAGGCTCCTTTATCAAGCTATTTAAGATATGAGATGATCCATATTCCATATACTTGATGTCTTTGGTAAGGTATTCTACTATTTTGGACTAGCTATCTAGGGCCTCAATATTATCAACCAATATGGCCATGGCCATATTCAAATGGACCTTGATGATAGTTATAAAATTTGGGACTAGATTCTTGGACAAGGCCTTAGTCAAGTCTTTCACTTGAACACTTGAAGCTTTCCATTGACTAACTTGGCTTCTCTCTTTATAGATTCGCTTCTCCATTTTTCTCTATTTGATCTTTATTACATTTAAAGAAATAAATAGTTTAGCCATGGTGTCTTCAAACTTTTTGAATCAATCTTCATGAATTAACAATACAATAGATTCTTTCAAATTCTTATTTTCTTGAAGAATTCCCTTAATCATTATTTGAAATAGGTCATTTTGAGTTTGAGCCACTTTAATGATTATCTCCTCAAATATCTTATCTTATCTTGGCTTCTACCGTACCAGTAGAGTTAGACCAACAAAAGGTTAAATCTTTTGAAAGGTGAACTATTCACTTTCAACCATGGATTTCTTCTCAATTACTCTCTCCATGTTGGTTGTCTCTGGGTTAAACTGAACTCCCATTGATGGTTCTATCACTTAAGAAGTAGGGATCTCACTTTTTGCTCAACTTGAAGTTTTGGTAGCATCCATCTATTTTCTACTTAACTCTCCAAGTGGATGCATACATCTTTTATTCTTTTTATTGTAATGTCATAATCTAGGGATTGAGTTTGTCATGAACATAGATGTTGACAAACTTTGTAATATCCTAATGGTGGTACATTGTTGTAACCTTTTGTAACTTTCTAGATATTGAGCATTTTAGAATGGAAGGGCCATAAATTGGATTGTCTTCACTGAAAAAGTTGATTTCACTCTAATGATAAGTGAAAATCAAGATTGGGTTTATTTCCCCCATTTTTACTAAAGCCATCTCATCTTTCCTATTGGGTTGTATTATAACTAGGACCAAATCCAAATTTACTTCCTTTCAATTTTCTTTCTTTGCTTTCTCCTCATTTTGCAACTAAGGTTACTCAATTTATACTTCTTCATATAATTCATAATCAATAGCTAGTTCTTTTGAGGAATACTCTATTGTCACCTTAATATCAAATGAAATTATGTTAATCTCTTCAATAGGTGACTCTAGTTCAGGTTGAGCTAAAGAAGATGCCACTTCACTAGGTCTCCTCTCCTAAGGTCTCTTTTCTTCTGGCCTTGGATGTGTTGGAAGAACTCTGAAAGATGGTCCTGGTAACAATTGGTACTACAAAGGCCACATTTTCCATATATCCTCAATTGAATTTTTCTCTTTTAATAGTATATCTTTTAGCTTGATGTTATGTTTCTTTAATATTACCAAGACTTATGTGAATGAGGAAGCTCAGATGTACATTAAATCAAGGACACAAGGGTGATGTTCATAAGTCATGCTAGTTTTCTTAGCCTTCAAATGTTTTGAACCCCTTTCATAGGGGTCCCATTATCTCATTTCATCAGTCTGTAGATTAAAAGAGGACCTATGCCTAGAGATAGTCTGTACATGGTCCCTTTTTTGGAACACAATCCTACTAATAGTTAAAGGAAAGGAACGGATCAAACCTTTCCTTTTGTGTGTACACATGCTATCTATGCCATGGAATAATTATTATTCCGTGTCATTCTCCATCAAATTTGTTGTTATATGGACTGGTATCCTAAGGGGTTTTCTCATAATCTCTTCTATCAAGATTATAGTGCAATCTGGATATAGCCAAATGTCCCCAATTATCGTCATAGGGATACCTATAACAACTTCAACTAAGGATAGGTATACTTGGTCACATATGAACTAAATATGGTCCCTATACATGAATATATGCAATTTTTAATAATACTAGGAGACTTTTTGTCTCCCATCTGGTGAGCATTATTTTATGTTAGGGATTTTGGTAGTAACTAGTAAGGCATACAAAATATAAGACATCCTATAGAAATGGTTGCCAGTTTTCTTCCTTATTGTAATGAATTTTTATTTCAAGAAAATATTGATCATCTCTTCAAGAGGGGGAATAAGTCCTTTATCAACCAAGAAATGCACAAAAGGGACGCAAAGGGAAGAGCTTACAAAAAATCCATTTAGTAAATTCATAACCATCCTAATACCAACCCTAAATTAGGTGATTGGGATCCTTCAATTGAGTTCATATGTTTTTTGGGTTCCTAAATATAACCATGGGGTAAGGATAGTTTTTAGGTCATTCTTATTAGACCATTCATTGATTATGGGTTAATCCACCTAAGGCTTGTCTAGGTTTTAATAATTATTAAAGGTAATAGGGGATATATAAGAAATTTACATAAAACTACATTCATGTACTATCATGTCTTGATAAATTTTAAAATCCTAAAAAATAAGAGCAATAAAATTGATGTAATATAGTACATTTAGCTTTGCTACTACATAATGAAGATTTGTCATTTGAATGGTTAGCAAGTCATCATATCTCTGGCTGACTGATGTAATCTTTGCATCCTCTCTTGTAATGGTTGACATCTTCTCAATGGTCTAGAAAGCTTGGACTAGTTGGTATCTCTTCTGTTCAAGGGTAAAACATAAAATTTAGTATCTTTGAAGTCTCTTCCTTCTAAATCCATAGTCAGATAGAGATATGTATCATTTATGTGTTTTCAAGCTATCATGACGATGATTTTATTCAAATTGATCACTAGTGGTCTATAATTCACCTCTGGATCAATTTACACTAGATGGAATGGAAATTGGACTATCCCAAGCTTCATTATGGTCAATTTAGGATAATATTATGGATTTTCAAGATACTAGGGATTTTTATAGGTCTTTTCTGAGCTTTAATGGTGATGATTCTTTGAACTTTTGTAATTTTCTACATTAGATTTGATTTGGACCTTTGCATTTATACCCTTTCCTTTTGTGTGCCCATAAGATATTCCACTTTTCCACTTTTTGTCAATGTGACATCATTGTGGCACTTATGTAGCATTTTCATGGCAAGATGCTCATAAATATTCAAAAATTGACCATTACATTTTGAAAAATTCACTTTATCTCACTCCATTAGATCATTTTACACAGAATAAAATGGATCATTGATCTTGATCTCAAGAGTTGCATGCCATTGGTTATTATTTGTATTAGGCCTCAAGGTTATGCCACTTAGTAATCCCATGGGGCTCCCAAGCTCTTCACCCTACCAGCTATCTCAGGTAATTCACTTTTTCCATGGAGTGGTACCACACTTGCTCAGAGATCCATTGACAAATATATCTTGGTCTCATGCCATATGATCAATCATGACCAATTAAATTAAGGATATATATTTTGCAAATATGCACAATTTTTAAGTTAGTATTGTGACATAAATAACTTAGGCTATAAAATTTATACTATGGTTTTATTTCATGTTAATAAACATGAAATAAACATTAGGCTAAAATATTTAAGATAAACTTAGCATATAGTAAAAGGGAACCCTGAATAATAATAAAAAGACTTCATGTAAGTTTTTTAACATAAGATTTTATCGTATTAATAAACATGATAAAAACTTAGGGTAAAATCTCTAGGCTAAGTGTTATAACAATGAGACCTTGCATTTGTTATATAGATCTAATAAAATAGACCAAAATATCAGTAGATATATAGGGACAAAGCATATTATTTTTTATTCTATGGATTGGTCAAATGTCTAAAAACATGACTCATTCTTAGGGTAATATTTAAGCTAAGTATATGGTATTTTTGATTGTTCTCACATAATTTTACTTAGTCTATGATAGGTTGATGAAATAGCAATTTTGATATTAAGGTACAAAACCCTAAGCATATTTACTTTCCAAATGAGATTCCATTGATCCTACAACATGAAGACAAACATGTTTATTCATGCAAGTTAGATTGGTTCCTGATCTTGGATTTTGACAGTCTCATAGAAGTCAATGATGGTTGCATGAACATCAATGATGTTCACATGAATGTTAAATTAAATTTCTCATGATTAACCATAGGGACTAAAATTTGATGGCCTCACATATGTCAATGACGACTTCATAGATGTTAAATGACATATGTGAGAACATCAAATTTAAGCCTACATAATTAACTAAAGAGGATTAAATTTGATGGTCTCATAGATGTCAATGACAGCCTCATAACTATCAAATGATGGGTCTAAGAAAGTCAAATTGAAGATTTTGAAACATAGTAAGTAAATTTTAAACTTTAACTCAATACATATCATTTGATTGATTTTTCTCGATTAAACATGGGTCATCGATTATGATCTCGGTGGTTGGATGTCATTGGATCCTACAGTCATAAAGAGATTAAGTGAGCTTAAGATCATTTAAAATTTAAACTAAAGTATATTATAAGTCTTTAGCATAGGTCCTTAAAACATAATAAAATGAAGACCCTTCAAATAATTAAAGTTGTAACATAAGCTTTATCTTAAGGCTCTATTGTATTTATAAATACAATAAAAAGCTTAGGATAAAACTTAGGCTAAGTCTACATTATAATAAAAAGAGACCCATTTTGATCCATGATGATTTCACTCCATTGGATATTTAAAATCTTAGTGAACATGAATCATCGATTTCGATCCGTAGAGTTGAGTGGGATTGGTCCCATGGGTTAAATTCCTTGTCTTATTGGACTCATCTCACTATACTCGATCAACTTCATCTAGTTAGACATGGGTCATTAATCCTATAAACAAACACATGGTTTAATTCAGGGCTTAGAGACATATAAGACTTAGGATAAAATATTAAGACTAAGGTTTTGTTTATATTAATAAGCATGAATGGGGTGTTAAGACTAATAAATTAATATAAGTTAATAACATATGAAAAGGACCCTACATATAGAAGGTTAGACCATATTAAAATAAAAGGGGTTAAAAGGCACAGGATATAAAAGAGACATAGTATATAGTTTTTAGACTAAAGTTTAGTCATATTAGAAATCATGACTAAGCCTTAGTATAAAAATTTAACTAATTTTGTACCATATTAAAAGGTTACCACATAATTTTATTCCCATAAAATTTGAATTTGAATGAGAGGTCTAAGCTAGGGTTTCTAAATGAAGATTTCATGAAGCTTGAACCTGGATTCAATTTGAATTTTAACATACCAAAGGCTAGTAAAAGGTAAGATTAAGATAAAATCATTAAAATTATAAAACCCAATTATTGTCTTCTTCCAATGGATATATGTTAGAACTATAACCTTAAACAAGAAAATCTAGTTAGCAAACTTTAGACATGGTTAAACCAGAGCCATGAATAAGCATATGAACTAGAACATGGTGTGGATGATTTTCAAATAAAAACAATGTGTAAACATGTTAATGTCATAATGATCAAATATATTTTCAATTTTAAAGTATAAATTTGCATAATTATACCACAAGGGTCCTCCTTCTTCAATAATGGAGGTATGTTGCCCTAAAAAAATGGTGAATTTCAAGAGAAATATAGCAATATGTTATAATTTAGAGAATCTCGTTCAAACCAACAACTAAATTATATTTCCACTTGATCAGTATCCTTATCAAGATAAATTTATGGTTAAAACAATCCTTACACCTATAGAATTAGGATCAAACATCTAAACATAGCCATGTGTGTGTGATTTGATTCCACTTAGCATTTTCCATGGTATTTACGGAGTAACTTCCAAGTTTCATGTCTTTACCATTGACATTGACTTTTAGCACATTTAGATATCCATTAAGAATCATCATTTAGTTTGGGAGGGCTTGGGCATTGCTTTGCTACCATCCAGGCATCTATAGCCCCAACAGAGATACTTTTGGCTCAACTCAATGCCTTGCTCCATTACCAACTTGGTGTCTAGAGCCTTGATGGAGATCTACATAATCACCTTTGCTTGAAAAGATTTTTGATTTTATAATAAGATATTTTATTTTTATTTTGTAGACCCTTTTGGATTTTTATAAAAGGTTGGGAACCAAGTTTATCAAGGTTTAAGGATTTGTTCAAATGTTTGATCCCTAGAAAATGAGCTATGGTTGCAACATTCATCCTAAGGAAGTATGTTTGTTAAGTGTAAACATGAATCTATTCCAATTATTTAAGCTTTCATTCGAATACTTGAAATCTTATAGAATAGTTAATTCATCTATTATTCCTTACTAGTTTTTTTAAATTATATCATTAAACTCATATTTTAGATCCATGATCAATATTTACTTAAGATTCATACCTGCATTCCTGAAATATGGAGTTCCTAAGGAACTAAAATGAACTTCGAGCTAAGGGTAATCCAAAAGGACTTATTAGAAGCAAGGAGTTAAGAAAATCAAGCAAACACATAGAACACGAATCAAAGAAAGTAAGAATCAAAGAAATGAACAAATCTATACAAACGTATGTACAAACAAGGGATAGGAAGGAAAGAACAAAAAATAAATTAATCTAGCCCACCTACACTAACTCTAACTATTATTACAGTTTACTCCATGAAGACCCTAGGTGGAGTAGTATAAACATAATGCTTGATGCATTGTCTATTGGTGGGTAATGTGAATTATGTTCCTTGTAGGTTTTTTAGTTTGAAGGTGTTGTGTCTAAGTGTCTCAACAATTTGATAGGGACCTATCCATAAATGTTTGAACTTCCCATGTTTACCCTTAGGTTTAGATGCCTTATCTGAAAGAATAACTAAGTCTCTTTGCTTGAACACCTTTATCTTTGATCACTTATCAAACCATATTTTCACCATGGTTTAGTGTATGTTAAATTTGGAAAAATCCCCTTCTCTAGCATCCTCCATATGAACAATGTCTATCAGCCTTGAATTTGCCAATTCATGATCATCCTCCATGTGTAACTCTTGCATGAACTAGTATGTTAGCAGATTGAGTGTAATGGGTAAAATAGGTTCTTGGCCACATACCAATAGGAAGGGTGGTGCTTTGAGAACCTGCTTGACCCTTGTTATATCTTTCCATAGGGCATATTTGACAAGATTATGCCATGTTTTGGGTTTTTCTGAAGTAAAATGCTTAATTTATTTGATCATGTTCTTATTGGTTGATTTAGATACTCTATTACCTTGAGGGTTATGGTTAGATGAGAACTTGAGAATAATATTTTTATCATATGCCCATTCTATCATTTCAATGGACATGAAATCAGATCCATTATCACACACTAGAGAGACTAGAGTTCCAAATTTGGTACATATGTTTTCCTATAAAAATTTGATCACTTATTCTATTTTGTATTGCTTAGTTTTTAATGCTTCGGTCCATCTAGTATAATAATTAGTGGTTATGAAAAACATAGTTATGACCTTCTAATGAATTGGGGTTAATTACCCCCAAAAAATCTAGTCCGCATTGGGTGAATGGCTTGTCAATCATCACTAGATGCATTGGCATGGCTGCCTTAGGCTCTTTTGTGCTGAAAAATTCACATGAATGGCACTACCTTATATGCTTGTGGGAATCCTTGAATATTGTGGGCTAGTAGTAACCAGCTCTAAGTATTTTGTGAGTTATTGTCCTCCTAGATGGATTTCCACTTCCCAAGTTCTCATGAAAAGTGCTCATGATCTCAACTACCTCTGCTTTGGATACACACCTAAGACAAATACCCTCAATGTTTTATTTGTACATCACTCCATCTTTAATTATGTAGTGGGTTGCCTTTAGTCTTAGGGCTCTTCTTTTCTCCCTAGTCAACCCTATAGAAGAAGTGTCATTGATTAGTATATGGATAGTTGGATCATAATAATAATTGGACTAAAAACTTTATTTTTCAACCTACATGATATTTAGTTTGGGTTCAGTATTGGAAATCAATTGGATTAAACCTTGTCACTTTAACAATTTTTTAGTCTTTCGTTGAATATCATATTCCTACAATGTAGACATCCACATACCTTCAATTTCTCCTAGTTCATTCTGATTTAGCACGAGCTTGGTGTTAGGATTTCATAAGATTACATGCACCTTTTTCCTAAGAATGTAATGCTTGAACTTATTTACCATATTAACTAATGAACGTGTTTGTTTATAGATTAAATAATAATTTAACTTAGCATTTTTAAAGTTTGTGCTCATGAAAGTAATTGGATGGTCACATATATCAATTTACTAGTTAATAATGCAGTAATACTATGACCATAAGCAAAGAAGTAAAGGTAAAAATATTTTGAAATGGTAGGGCTTAGAAAGACTAGAGATTGTCCAATTACCTCCTTGATGTCCTTAAAATCTTTCTTGGTTTCTTCATTCCAAGTGATTTTGACATCTTTCTTAAACATATCATTCAATGGCTTGACAATTTTTGCAAATCCAAAAATCAACTTTCTTACAAAATTAATTTTAGAAAAGAATGATTTTTGTTATTTCCTACTACTAGGAGGCTCTATTTTAGATACAGAATCTACTGTATCTAGATATATAGAGATTCCTTAATTAGTAATGATATAGCCTAACATCTTTCCCTTGGTGACACAAAAAGTACTCTTCTTTGGATTAAGAGAAATCCCATACCTTCTGCACCTTTCAAATACATTTTAAAAATGCATGATGCAGTCCTCCCTATTCTTAGATAAAATAATCAGATCATTTATGTACATAATAATGCATTTACATACCAAACCTTAGAAAGCATGATCCATGGCTCTTAAGAACATTGCCCCTACATTGATTAGCCAAAATGGCATCATTTTATAAGAAATTGTGCCCCACTTGGTATTAAAAGCATTTTTCATCCTATACTCTTCATTCACCAACACTTGGTTATATCATGAAAATCCATCAAGAAAGGACATCATAGTAGAACCAAAAATGTTTTTTATAACATGGTCTAGAGAAGGCAAAGGATAACTTCCTTTTTCTAATTACTTATTTAGATTCCTAAAATCAATATGTAGTCTTATTTAACCATTCATTTTCCTAACTAGTGTCAAATTAGTGACCCAAGTAGAGTGCCTAATGGGAAATACAATCTTGGCATCTAACAATTTTTTGACTTCTCTAAAAATCGTAGGTTTTAAAATAGAGTTGATAGACCTCTATTTTTGTTTGAAAGGTTTATAGTTTTATTTCAAGGGTATGGTATGGGTGATGATTTTTGAATAAAAAATATTCAAGTCACCATAGGACCATGCTATCATGTCCTTATAATTCATCAACATGTCTTTCTCCTTTTCATTTTCAATGCTCATATATGTTGTCGCAATATTAACTAGATGAGGTTGATCTTGAGGTTCTAGATCAATTGATTTGTAGTCCTTCCCACTTGTTTTGGGTATTCTAGTGTTCTTAGTGAGTTTATCCTGATCAAATAACCTTTCCCAAGAAATCATACCTTTTGGGATTTTATTATCAATTATCTGAATGAATTTCCTATCAAATCTTTCATTTTATTCAAGAGTATTATCATTGACCTCATCTACCACATGGGCCTCAAATACTCCTAAATTAGTCATGAAATCTAGGATTTATTGGTCATCATTGAAAACCTATAGATGTTTATGTTATATGAGACCAAAGGGCATAAAACTAGCTCAATGCTAAAGTTCTAAGAGTCAGGGTTTGGCATAAGATTGGCTATGGCTGAGGCAAGCTCATCAGTAGCCTTGTTCTCCCCGCTAATGATGGAATCAATGTTGAATGCATGAAAGGATTCAATTAAATTCCAAAATCTAAACTTATATCTCTTGATATATGACAATTTGGACCGATATTTACTCCTCACTTGATTATCCACAAGTTCTAAGTCACCATACCAAGAGCTCATTAACCGTATGCTTAATGGTAAATGGAAATCCTAAAATCAAACCTTCATACTCTACAAGATTATTTTTATAAGGAAACTGAAGTCTATATGTAGCTTTTAGTTGTTTCCCAATAGGATTGGTATGAACAACTCCTACTCCATATCCAGACATACACTTAACACCATCAACATTTAATCCCAATTTCAAATCAAAGCATGAGAAGTCTTAGAATTACATACCTTAGAAATTTTGAGAGTATACACTCCTTATTTATAATCCATCATGTTGATATCATCAGAGTCCAACATGTTAAACCTTTCATTCACAACATTATTTTATGTGATCATGTGTTGCATCTGAGGCTCTCTTTTCACTCTAATTTGATTTGGGGCTCCTTTTCATGGAAGCCAAAAATTTAAACAGTCAGTGGACATATATCCATTCAATGACTTTGTCTATTCTATACTTAGTAGTAACCCATAAGCATCAAGTATTTCCACCACTTAGATGTCAATAAATTGGTGGAGTCTAAGGTTAGAGGAAATTTGCATATGAACATTTAATAATTGCTCAATTACTTTGACCTAGATTTATCTAATTAAGTAACAACCCTATCATATTTAATAAAAGTCAAGCCAAGTTATTTACAAATACCTAATGGCATGATGTTTGTGGATGCACCAAAATATAAAAAACAATTATGTAAATTCTTACCAAACATCCTGATAGTAAGCAGAAAAGGTGGGAATTCTATTTTAGCTTTATATATAACAACATTGGCATTGTCAATTTTGGGTGGCTTACCA
The DNA here is from genome assembly GCA_037957365.1 of Torreya grandis. Lineage (NCBI taxonomy): Eukaryota > Viridiplantae > Streptophyta > Pinopsida > Cupressales > Taxaceae > Torreya > Torreya grandis. The sequence continues at coordinate 4,002,207 of JARHVA010000494.1, forward strand.
GAATTTTTAGATAAGGAATCTAATAATAGCTCTTTTTGCTCAGTGTTCTATGTCAACTTATGTAATGTAATGTTAGATTTTATTTTATTCATGTCTTCCACAATATTATACCTAGTCCTATTCGAAGAATTAGATACATTAGTATAATGTTTGGAAGTACTTCCTTTTAGCTCTGGGTTATTATCTAAAGTAGTATATGGAAGAGTTCTAAATTTTTTTTGGGGATTTGAAGTAGTCAAAGGATACTCCCACTCCATATTCCTTAGAGGGTAGGTCTTTCTCAAGAATTACTAAAAATCATGGACTTATTCAATAATATCATCAGGTTCATTGTCTTCTTGGAAATAGAAGTCAAACATCTCCACCATTAAGGTTTGGTCAATAGATTTAGATCCTAATGTGCCTACACCATCATATTTTTTAGTAACAACTTCAAATGTATATAAATACTCTTAAAAGGCCTCAAAATCTTTATATAATTCAATGTAATCTATCTCACCATGCCTAGAAGTACAATGGATTCTACACTAATTAGGTAAAGCAATATCAATAAGATTTATATCCATTGTTTTTTGATTAGATGATGACTCATTGTTCTTATTTTTGTTGTAAATATCATAATGAAATTTATTACTGGGCTTATTCAAACTTTGGAAACAAAAGTTCCTACCTAAGCTCTCTTTAGTATTACTAACTTGTTTATGTAGCTGAATAAAATTAGTGCTTAACTTTTGGACCATCTTCAAGATAGAGTATTTTTTATTTTTTGGAGCATTAGATTTATTAACCTCATTTTTATTTGTAACAATGGTTAGCACCAAGGCCTTTTAATCACTTGGATTAAATCCATTTACAATAGCGATCAAGAATCCAAAGTTCTAGGTAGGGTGAGCATGACTTAAGGGTAATTGGTTCAAAGTTAGGATTTTCTTAAAAGAAAGTACATTTTGATTATTACTAGGGAAGACATTTAGAGTGGGAAAATTTGGGTTGATATTGGGAATAGAGTAAGCCATCTGATCTTGGGGTTGCATTTGATCATTGATGGCACTACTTCAGAATAGGCTATGCCCAGAGTATTGATAGGTCTAATAGCTCTCTTTATGAAAATAGAGGTAATAGGATCTAAGCCATCCTTATAGATTTCCAAGGCTAAAGCCTCAAATAGTTTATAAGGAGTTATAGTCATATTGAACATCTTCTAGAACCTAGCATTGAAAGCTCTTATGGGTTTATTCACATCCCATTTTACTATGGTGAATTGTTATTAGAAGATATAAGGGCTAACAATTTTGCCAACTTGGTCGATGAAAACATTCTTAAAGTAGTCCCAACTATTAATTTAATTCTTAGGTAAATTTATAAACTATTCATATGCATCATCTTTAAAATTGAAAATATATAGTCTACATACTACATCCTCTTGGACTACATTTAACAACCATAATGTAGCTTTGAATGATTTAATATGTTCTTTAGTAGTTAAAATACTGTAAGGACTAAATATTGGCAAAAATTTGTCAAGGTTATAGTCAAGGTCATGTATCATACATGACATGTTGATACAAGATCCACTTAGCCAAGGCATACCTTGATAAGGGTCAAACACATGAGTAGTTTGAATGGGTGACATTGGTAAATATTTTGAAAGCCCATGCTTACCTTTTTGTTGCCTAGATCTTCTATGTACTTTTGATTCAAGCAAAGGTTCCCTAGTTTCTAAACATGATCTTGTTCTGATTCATGGTAATTAAAACTTGAATATTTCTAATTTTTTTTGAAAAATTATGTGTCAATCCTATCTTTGTAGAGAAAAATGAGTAGAAATGAACATTAAGCAAAATTATCAAAGATTCATATAAAGGATGGAAATATTTAATCAAGTCAGTTCAAAGATGTATCCAAATACGTAATTAAGATCAACCTTTACAATTTTTAATCTTTAAAGAACTTAAATTAGCAAAGGATCTAAGAATATTTGATCAAAATAGCTACTACTAACCTCAAACATGTAGGGTTCATAATTCTAAAGCTATCTTTACCATAATTCAACATATGTATCCAAAAAACATCAATTTTTGTCTAAATAAGCACAAAGATCAATCTAAAACCATGAATATCACCAATCTTTATATAATTATGATAAAAGAAACATAAATATGTAAAGAGTAAAGTGATCTTTAAATAAAATTCACAAAAACTAGCAAATATACTACAAATCTACAAACAATGGCCCTCCTTTTAACACCTATGAAGCTTTGCCTATTGATTCCTATATGTGTACCACAAGTGCCTAGAGTGTTTAAGAAACACTTATCATTTTATAATTCAAATATTTTAGATCATAAGTTATATTTTTTGATAATCCTTTTATTTTTGGTGGAACAGAGGTAGAAAAAAAGACTATTTCACTATATTTATATTAGTTGGTGGTTGAGAGCCATTTGTGGCCTATATATTTGCAAATAAGAAGATGATATATGATAATCAAGGTGAATTATTCTCAATTATAAATCTAAATCTAAGGTAAGATGGACATATACAATGAAGCTTTAATCTAAAGTGAATTGGTTAAAAAAGAAGAAAAAGGAAGGGTAAGACAAAGAAGAAAGATGTGATTGATATTTATCTCAGACATCATGACAAAGTTCAAATGTTTCCCATGTATTCACTTAAAATAAATATATGAAGTAAAATATATTAAGCTCAAATCATAACATATATCAGGAAAACTTCTAAAGAAAATAAGAAACAATGAAAATAAAAACTAAGATTACTTTAAATATTTACTCCTTTAAGCAAATAGTTGATGCACATCTAAAAATATAGAAAAAATGAAATGAATCAAATTAAATAAAATTCAATTAACCTATCATTAGCACAAGATAAAAATTATAAATTCAATGGTAAACACTGAGAATTCACAAGAACAACTCAAATTTGAATTTTAGAACATACAATTGAGAGAGAAGCCATATAATAAATCACACAAACAAAATGATACAATCCTTTCAAAATTCTCTTCTTGAATTAGGTTTTCAAATTTTACACTAGTTTTAGCTAAAAAAATCCCTCTCCTTACAAATGGTTATACTCCCTTATATATAATGCTAAAGCATTATATTGGTCAGTCATATCAAATTACAAGTGTAAAAGTGTAAGGACATTTTTCCTTTCTACAAAGTTTTTAGAATACACTAGACTTTCCCAAATGATCTAACATATAGGCAATGTGCTATTAAAAATGGCATATGCCTTTATAAAAGAGTATTCTATTTTCAAATTTTACAAAGTTACTACAAAGAGAATGTTGCTAATGAACTTTTGATATAGGGCCCTTGTGATAATGAAGTCCCCTATTATTGTTGTCTACCCTATAAGATTTTCAACCTATAATGTTGCTCATTGACAAACTAAAGATCCAATACTAACTTTAGGAAAATATTCTTTCCATAATCATTTAGGGATTTAAGGTTATTTTTAATCTTCTCTATATCTCATTTATTTTCCCTAGCATCTCCCATTGTCTCCTTGGATGATAGGAGTAAGCCCATGACTTTCTTGTTGCTATTTGTTGTCTAGTTTTGCCCCTGCTTTATAACTTATTTCATTAAATGAAAAATCATGTGCTTGAACTCTTAATAAGTTATGAGATGTAGTGAGTTGAAGGCTATGGGCTCCATTTTCAAGCTATCTAAGATATGAGATCTTCCATCTTCCATCTACTTGAAGTCTTTGGTAACGTCTTCCATTTTTTTGGACCAATTGTCTACGGCCTAAATCTTGTCAACCAATATGGACATGGACATATTCAAATGTGCCTTGCTTATAGTTAAAAAATTTAGGACTAGATTCTTGGACAAGGCCTTAATCAAGTCTTTCACCTAAAGACTTACAACTTGACATTGACTAACTTGGCCTATTACTTTAGAGATTTACTTCTCTATTTATCTTTGTCTAGTTTTGACTACCTTAAAAGAGATGAATAGGTCAGCCATGGTGTCCTCAAACTTCTTGAATTTGTATTCACGAATTGATAAGACAATAGACTCTTTTAAATTCTTGTTTTCTTAAAATATGCCCTTGGTCATTATTTACAACTGATCATTTTGTGTTTGAGCCACTTCAAGGATCTTATCCTCAAACATCTTATCTCATTTTGGCTTATGCCTTACCACTAGAGTTACACCAAAAAAATGTTCAATCATTGAAAAGGCAAATAATTCACATTTAACCATTGATTTTTTCTCAATTACTCTCTCCATACTAAGCATCTCTAGGTTAAACCAAAATCTCATTGATGATTTTGTCACTTGAGGAGTAGGGATCTCAACTTGTGCTCCACTTGAAGTTCCAAGAGCATCCATATGTGTTCTACTTGAATCTCTAATGGGGTACATGCATCTTTCTTTTTCCCTTTTTTTCAATGTCATAAACAAGGGCTTAAGTTTAGCATGTGCATAGTTATTGATAGACTTTGTAATAGCCCAATGGTAGTGCATTGTTGTAACCTTTTGCAACTTGCCATATATGAATTATTCCCAAATGGAAGGGCCATAAATTGGATTGTCTTCAGTGAAAATTTTGATTTCACTCCAAGGATAAGTGAAAGTCAACTTGGGTTTCTTGCCTCCCATTTGGACTAGATCTAACTCATCTTTCCTTTTGGGTTGGATTGCAATTAGGACCAAGTCTAGATCTAATTCCTTTACCTTCTCTTCCTTTGATTCTTCCTTAGTTTGGGATTGATTTTATTCCATTTTTATTTCTTCATATTATTCAAAAGCACTAATGAGTGATTTTAAGGCATCCTCTATTGTCTCCTTAGGATCCAATTTAATTATGTCAATCTCTTTAATAGGTGACTTTGCTTCAAGCTAAGCTGAAGAAGATGCCACTTCACTAGGTATCCTCTCCTTAGGTCTCTTTTCATTTGTATTTAGCTATGTCAGAGGAGGTATAGAAAATGGGCTTGATAGAAAATGGTACTATAAAGGCCTCATCTATCATATATTCTCACTTGGCATTTGTCCTCTTAATAGTCTATCTTCGATCTTAATGTTATGCTTCTTTGATCTTGCCAAGACTTCTGTGAATGAATAATATCAGATGTACATTAAATTATAGACACCAGGGTGATTTTCATAAGTCATGTTGATTTGTTTGGACTTCAAATGATTTGCAGCCATTTCATAGGGGTCCCATTGTCTCATTTCATCATTATCTAGATTAAAGGAGGACATGAGCTTGGAGATAGTCTCTACATGGTACTAATTTTGCAACATAGTCCTCGTTATAGTTAAAGGAAATGAATGGAGAAGTGCTCTCCCTCTGATTTTACTCATGCTATCTATACTATGGAATAACTAGTATGCCACCTCCCACTCTACCAAATTTATATGTACATAGACTTGTAACCTAAGGGGTTGGATTATAGTCCCTTCAATCCAAATTATAGCGTAATTTAGATATATCCAATGTCCCTAATGAGATCAACATACTTCTTGATCAAAGGTTTGAACCTCATCATAGGGATCCCTGTAATAGTTTCAACTAAGGCTGGGTATATTTATACACATATGAACTGAATATAGTCTTTATACTTGAATATATGTAATTTGGAATAATATTAGGAGACCATTTGTATCCCATCAGGTGAGCACTCTTTTATGTTGTGGGTTTTAGTAATGGATAGTAAGGCATCCAAAAGATAAGATATCATATAGAAATAGTTGCTAGTTTTCTTCCTTATTATATATAATTCTTATTTTAAGCAAATATTGATCATCTCTCCAAGAGGAGGAATAAGTCCTTTCTCAACCATCAAATATTGGGATCCTTTCATTGAGGTTAGAGACTACTTGGGTTCTTAAATATAACCATGGAGTAAGGATAGTTTTTAGGTAATTCTTATTGGACCATTATCTGATTGTGGTTAAATCCACCTAAGGCTTGAGTAGAATGTAGTAATTCTCAAATGCAATAGGGGATATATAAGCAATAATTCTAAAACTCTTCTCATATATTATGATGCCTTGATCAATTTTACAATCCTTAAAAGTAAGAGAAATAACATCAATGCAATGTAGTACCTCTAGCTTTGTTATAACATAGTGAAGAATTGTCATTTGAATAGTGAGTAGGTCATCATATCTTTGTCTAGCTAATGCAATCTTTGCATCCTCTCTTTTAATTATTGGTATCTCCTTAATGGTATAAAAAATCTCTGACCACTTATTATCTCCTATGTTTAAGGTTATAACATCAAACTTGGTATCTCTAAAGACTCTCCCTTTTTAATCTATGGTTAGATAGATCTCTATATCTTCTCTATGTTTTTTTTTTTGAGCCATCATGACTATGAGTTTATTAAAATTGCTCACTAGTGGTTTATAGTTCACCTATGGATCGATTTGCACTTGTTCATATAGTATTTAGACTCTTTCAGGCTTAATTATGATCAATTTGGGATTAAATAAGGGATTTTAAAGATACTAGGGCCTTTTTTTAGGTCTTTTCCAATATTTAATGGAGATGGTTCCTTGAACTTGAGTGAGTTTGTGCCTTAGATTAGATTTGGACCTTCACATTTATAACTTTGTTTTTTGTTTGCCTACAAGATATTCTACCTTTTCACTTTCTATCAATGTGGCATCATCATGGCACTTATGTGTCATTTTCATAGCAAATTACTCATTAATATTCAAAAAATAATTGTTGCCTTTTGAAAAATCCAATTTATCTCACTCCATTAGATCATTTTGCATGGATCAACATTAATTATTGATCTCAATCCCAAGAGTTACATTCCATTAGCTACTATTTATATTAGGTCATGAAGTTAAGACACTTGGTAATCCCATAGTGATTCTTAGTCTATGCACCCTAATAGTTATGTTGACTAATGCACTTTTTCCATGTGATGGACTTATGCTTTCTCATAGCTCTATTCAAACGTTTATCATGGTCTTGTGTCATCTGATCAATCATGCCCAAGTGAACATGGGGTATAGATCTTATAAAGATGCATAAATTTTAAATTATGATTGAGACATAAAGAAATTAGGTTATAAACTTTATACTATAGTTTTATTTCATGTTAATAAACATGAAATAAACTCTAGTTTAAAATATTTAAGCTAATCTTAGCACATAGTAAAAATGGTGTTAGAGTAATTTATATTGATCCAAAGTTTTTTAATTAAGTTAATTAGTTAATAATTTTACTCTGTTAAGTTTTTTTTACTAAATTTTTGGTCCATAGGAAAGTTGGTTTTAACCCATAACCACCCGTGAAAAGCCTATAAGGATTTTCATGTGATTTGTAAATAATTTGAAAAATAATGCAATATTATAGTTTTGTCAAATATCTACTTTTACAATGTAATTTATTCATTGATTGCATTGTAATCTAGGCCAATAGTGGTATCAGATCAAGTTTGTTGAAGCATGGTGAATTCAAGGTGAATATGGGAGAGTCAAAGTGAAAAGTTGATTCACGTGGAATGAAAATCCTTACATGAAATTAAATTCTAGAATTTGGATTAATAGTATATGGTATGCCCTTTTTAAACTTTTTATTTTGTATTCAATTCTTGGTCTAATGTTGAAATTTTTGGAAAATTATTCAAATATTTTAATTTTTCAAATAATTTTACATTAAAAATTATGAGAAAATTTGAGAAATTAGCCTAGGTATGGCCTAATCCCTAGTAGTACATCAAAAATTCATTTTGACCATTTAAGATTAGATTTTTAAGTCATATATTGACTCAATCATATTTTTCAAACCTAAAAACCTATTAAAAACCCATTTGTATGGCATTATTAAACTTGGAAGTCTTTGTGAAATATAAAAAATGAATTCAAACTTCATTCAATCCATTTGATGAGTTTTGGTTTGTTTTGAGTCTCTAAAGATCAAATTTCAATACCAACAAGCATCTGGGTGTTTTTTCATGTTGGAAAATTAAATTATACAGACCATATATGCATTTGTATGGCCTTTTCATTTTAGATATGCATATGTTTGGATAAAATAGCTTCCATTTATGTGGCAATTGATTTGCTTGTTTATTCAAATGAATCTAAGTTCGTCAATACCATAAATAAATCCCTAAGAAATACAAAAGATTTTAAATTTGCCATATTGAATTGTATGGCTTGAATTTATAGAAATATAGCCTCCATAACATCTTACTTGTTCAAAAATCAAAAAATTTATGTCAAAATCCTCTCTAAAAGTCTCAAACACTACCCAATGATGAAATATTCAATCTTATATGGGTTTTTTATGGCCTAAGGGTTGAAGAAGGAGTCTATGGATTTCCAAGATCATCCATAGCATTGGAAGTCTCAAGATAATTAAATTTTTTATTTTTTAAAGTTTCTCTGTACTTTGACAAATATTTAGGGTTTTATGGGTCCCATAACAAGCTTACGCAAATTGGTGTTTTACTTTAGAAATTAATTTCATGGGAAAAAAAAAATTATCGCCCAAGTAATTTATTTTTTATTGTACTAAAGCAAAAACGTCAATTTCACATAGAAATTCCTATCTTTATAAACTTGTAAATGCTCATAGAGCACTTGGAGAGATTAATTTTGTGAAGTGGTTTGAAAAGGAGAGGTCAAGGGTTAAAATATTTATTTTTGAAAATATTTTGGAGGAATATTCTCTTTTGAGAATCTTTTTTAATTCATATGAAGACGTAAGGATGTAAGTCATCATTCTTGCTAACACTAGTTGTACATCTTCTCATCTATGAAGGTGGTCATATGACTAGGAGATATTCAAAGTTTTCAACATTATTAATACATTATAATGATCAAATTTATGTTTTTAAATTTCCTTATATGATTTTTAAAAACAAATTATTTATCAAGGTGCAGTTTTAGTTGAAACTTACACCTTCAAAATGCATGTTTTTTCCTGTTTCATTATACTTGTATTCTTAGAGAACATATAATCTCTTACAAGTCCCAAGATAATTTTTAAAATTGAATCTATTTCTAAGGTAAAGGAAAAACCTCCGTATCATTCCATACTTTTCTACATCATGGCTAAAATTATGAGCCTCATTTATGACACTACATGCCTAACTCCTAATAATTATAAAGAATGGTCAATGAACATAGAAAACACATTAATCTTCAATGAATTATGGGACTTTATTGAAAAATTAAAAAACATTACCCACTAAATCCACATTACTTAAAAAAATTCACAAATACGACAAGCATGCTCTTACATTATTAAAATCAACTTACAGTCCGCAAGTCGTAATTCACATAGGGGTGATTAAATCTGAAGCTTGGAAAGCATGAAAAGCTCTAAGAGACTTGTATGATAAATAACCTACTTATAAGAAAATTTACCTTCTTATGTAGTTAATTTACACTAAGATCTCTAATGATGAAGATGTTTTAGAGTATGTGTCATGGATTAAGAATTTGAAACAAGAATATGGCACTACTGGTAAAAAAAATTAAAGATAAAAAACTCATATCTATTATTTTGAATGGCCTTAGCCCAAGCTATAGGAACCTTTTGGAGATGTTATAGCTTAGTGATAAGCTTAAAAAATCTAATTTTTATCCCATTTGTTATTTTTTCACTTAATATGAGTGAAAATTGGCAAAAAACAAAGAACAACCTACCTAGGAGGCTTATTATTCCAATATAAGCAATCCATTAATAAACCCCCAAAAAGACACAATGATAAATAGAGACACTCTCATAGGCACACTTCCAGGCATAAGCATCATTTTGGACATAGGGAATATTTAGGCTCTCCTAACCGTATACATCATTTTGGTTACCTCTAGCATAAGCATTACCATAAACATTCGCATGGACACAAACACAAGCTTTGGAGTTTTTTTATCACGTGGTTATTCTTCCTCTCATTCTATTGGATGTGAGACCATATGTTACAATTTTTGTGGTATAGGACATCTCTCTACATAATTTCCCTCTTGATAGAGGTCCTCTCAACCCTGACATAAGGAAGAAGCACACTTTGTTGGTCACTACAGTCATTTTGAGTTTTCTTCTAGCTATTCTTTTGCATCTTCTTCTAATGGATGGGATGAATATGGAGTTGCAAGATCTATATCTAATGACTATATCTTTTGAGATAATGACTCACCCATCTTATGTGAGCTACTAGGCTAAAGATTGAGATTTGATGTAGTAGAATGTTTGTGGCTTGTGTACTTTGATTTCATAGATGTAGTGTTTCTATGATCTTTGATGTTGAGTTTTTTAATGCTTTTCACTTGGTTTATTTGTTACATGGATTCTTACCTCATTCCTAATAGGGGGAGAATATATTGAATATTAGTTTTTATATCAGTCATTGATGATGTATAGTATGAGTCAACATTGTGTTGCTAGCATTGTTAGTGTTGAGCAAAGGCTAGTGGGAGATGTTAGCAATTATTGGGCAGTAGTTTGAGATGTGCCATACACATTATAGAGGGTAGTCACTTGTTGGAAATATTATATGTGAGGATAAATGTAGTTAGATATTGCATGATCATGTTCTACTATAATATAGGGATGATCGAGGTGTGGATTAGTTCAAGATGCACAGTGTACTAGTTTTAGTTATGGTAGAGTCTACTTAGATGACTCACAATTCATTTATCCAATTTTTTCTATACCTTTTGGATCAAGGGGATGTTTATTAGATTAATTTCTATTGATCTAATGTTTTATAGTTAATTTAGTTAATAATTTTACTTTATTAATTTTTGTTAATAAATTGTTGGTTTACGAGAAAGTTAGTTTTAACCCATAACCACTTGTGAAAATCCTATAAATATTTTAATGTGATATGTAAATAATGTGAAAAATAATACACTATTATAGTTTTGTCAAATATCTACTTTTATAATGTAATTTTTTCATTGTTTTCATTATAATCTAGGCCAATAGTGGTATCAAAGCAAGGTTTTTGAATCATGTTGAATTTAAGGTGAATATGGGAGAGCAAAGTGAAAATTTGATTCATGTATAATGAAAATCCTCACATGAAATTAGATTCTAGAATTTGGATGAATAGTATATGGTATGCTAGTTTTAAATTTTGTCCTTTATTTTCAATACTTAGTATAATTTTGAAATTTTTGGAAAATCATTAAAATATTCTAGTTTTTCAAATAATTTTATATTAGAAATTATGAGAAAATTTTAGAAAATAGCCTATATACAACCTACTCCCTAGTAGTACATCCATAATTAATTTTGAGCATTCAAGATTGGATTTTTAAGTCATCTATTGACTTAGACATGTTTTTCAAACCTTAAAACCTACTAAAAATCCATTTGTATGGCCTTGTTGAACTTGGAATTCTCTATGAAATGTGAAAAATGAATTCAAACTTTATTCAATCCATTTGCTAAGTTTTGGTATATTTTGAGTCTTTGAAGATCAAATTTCAATACCAACAAGCATATGGGAGTTTTTTCATGTTGGAAAATAAAATTATAAAACCTATATATGCATTTATATGGCCTTTCCATTCTATATATGCATGTGTTTGGATAAAATATATTCCATTACTCTAGTAATTGATCTACTTATTTATTGAATTGAATTTGAGTTACTCAAGACCAAAAATCAATCCAAAAGACATCCATAATATTTTCAATCTGTCATATTGAGTTTTACAGCCTAAATGTGTAGAAATATGACCTCCATCATGTCTTTCTTCTTCAAAAATCAATTTTTCTTAGTCAAAATCCTCTTTGAAAATCTCAAACACTACCCAATGGTGCAAGATTCAATCTTGTATGGGTTTTGTATGGCCTAAGGGTTACAGAAGGATTCCAAGAATTTTGCATATCAACCATGGCATTACAAAGCTTCTGTATGGCATTGGAAGTCTCAAGATAATAAAAAAATTGATTTTGTGAAGTTTCTCTATAGTTTGACAAATATTTAGCGTTTTGTCAATCCAATAACAAGCTTTGGCAGATCGGAGTTTTACTTTGGAAAATAATTTCACAAGAAAAATTAATGTTTATCACCTAAGTAATTTATTTTTTATTGTACTAGAGCAAAAACATCAAGTTCATATAGAAATTCCTATCTTTATAAACCTGTAAATGCTCATAAAGCACTTAGATAGCTTAATTTTGTGAAGTGATTTGGAAAGTGGAGGTAAAGGGTTCAAATATTTATTTTTCAAAGAATATTATTTTTATAGAATCTTTTGGAAGAATATTCTCTTTTGAGAATCTTTTTTGCTTCATACAAAGACATAAGGGTGTAAGTCATCATTCTTGCAAATGCTAGTTGTACATCTTCTTGTCTATGAAGGTGGTCATGTGACCAAGCAATATTAATTATTTTTGATATTATGGATACATTGGATTGATAAAATTTATTTTTTTATGCTTACTTATATGATTTTTGCAGACAAATCTATTATAAATGATGTATCAAGGTGCATTTTTGGTTGAAATCAACACCTTCAAAATGCAATTTTTTTCCTATTTCCTTATGCTTGTATTCTCGCATAACATATAATCTCTTAGAAGTCCTAATATCATTTATAAAATGGAAAATATTTTGAATGTAATGTCAAATCCTTGATAGAATTCATTATTTTTTTTGCATCATGGCTAAAATTATGAGCCTCATTTTTGAAACTAGATGCCTAACTCCTAATAATTATAAAGAATGGTCAATGAACATGAAAAACACATTAATATTCAATGGATTTTGGGACATTGTTTAAAAACAACCAACATTTCCCCCTAAATCCAAAAAACATTCAAAATTTCACAAATGTGATAGGTGAGCTCTTATATTATTAAAATCCACTTGTAGTGCAAAAGTCATAATTCACATACAGGTGATTAAATCTGAAGCTTAGATAGCATGAAAAGATCTAAAAGAGTTGTATGATAAACAACCTACTTATAATAAAATTGACATTCTTATGCATTTACTCAACACTAAACTCTCTAATGATGAAGATGTTTCAGAGTATGTGTCATATATTAATAATTTGAATCAAGAATATGGCTTTACTGGTGGAAAAATTGATGATGAAATGCTCATTTATATTGTTTTAAACGGCCTTAGTCCAAGCGACAAGAACATTATAGAGATGTTACAACTTAGTGATAATCTTACCAAATCTACTTTTGATTCCATTTGTGAATTTCTCACTCAACATGAGTGATAATTTACAAAGATGAAAGAAAAACCTACTAAGGAGGCAAACTATTCCAAAGTAAGTAATCCATTGTATAAACCCAAAAAAAGACACAATGAGAGATAGAAACACTCTCATAGACACACTTACATGCATAATCATTCTTCTAGTTCTTTGAGAGGATAGCCTCACTTTGTACATAGTGAACATTTAGTCTCTCCTAAGCATAAACATCATTTTGGTTCTCTGTAGTATGATCATTACCATAAACATTCACATGGACACAAGTAAAAGCACCAGCGTTATTCATGTGGCTGTTCTTCCTCTCATTCTAGTAGATGTGATGCCATATGCTATAATTATGGTGGCATAATAAATATCTCTAAAAAATTTCCCTCATGATGGAGGTCCTCTCGACCTCAATAGAAGGCAAAATCACACTTTGTTGGTCACACCAGTCATTATTTGTTTTCTTCTAGCTATTATTTTACATATTCTTTTGATGGATTGGATGATTGTGAATTTTCATGCTCCACAACTGATGACTATATCTTTTGAGATAGTGATTCACCCATCTTGTGTGATTTACTAGGCTCAAGATTGGTATTTTATGTAGTAGCATTTTTTTTGGCTTGTGTACTTTGCTTTCATAGATATAGTGTTTCTATGATCTTTAATGTGGATCGTTTCAATGGTTTTTACTTGGTTTATTTATTACATTACTTATCACCTCTCACTTCATAGGGGGAGAAGATATTGCATATTGGTTTTTTAATCAATTATTGGTGATGTGTGGTATGAGTCAATATTCTGTTTCTAGCATTATTAGTGCTAAGCAAAGGCCTATTGGAGATGGTGGCAATTGTTGGGCATCAATTTAAGATGTGCCATACACATTACAGAGGGTAGTGACTTATTGACTAGATTATATTTGAGTATCAATGTATTTAGATAGTATATGATCATGTTATACTTCATTGCAGGGATGATCAGGGTGTGGATCAATTTCGGATGCACAATGTACCAATTGTAATTATGACAGAGTCTACCTGGATGACCAAAAATTCATTACTCCAATCTTTTTATAACCTTTGGATTAAGGGGGAGTTTGTTGGATTAATTTCTACTGATCCAAAGGTTTTTATTTAATTTAGTTAATATTTTTACTTTTTTAATTTTTGTTAATAAAGTGTTGGTTCATAAGAAATTTGGTTTTAACATGTAAACACTAGTGAAAAACCTATAAAGCTTTTCACATGTTTTTTAAATAATTTGAAAAATAATAAAATATTATAGTTTTGTCAAATATCATTGTTGGCAATGTAATCTAGGCCAACAAGGGGACCCCAAATAATAATAAAAGGACTTAAAGTAAGGTTTTTAACCCAATGATTTATTGTATTAATAAACATGATAAAACTTTAAGGTAAAATCTCTATGCTAATTTTCATAACAAGAGGACCCTACATTAGATATATCAAGCCAATAAAATAGAACAAAATATCATGGAATATATAGGGACCAAGAATATGATTTTTTAGACTAAGGTTTGGTCAAATGTTTAAAAACATGACTCAATCTTAGGATAATATTTAAGCTATGTCTAGGGTATTTATAATTATTCCCACACAATTTTACATAGTCTTTGATAGGTTTATTAAATATCAATTTCGGTATTGAGGTATAAAACCCTAACCATGTTTATTTTCCAAATGAGATTCCATTGATCTTAAAACATGAAGATAAACATGTTTATTCATCCAAGTGAGATTGGTTCCTGAGCTTAAATTTTAAAATTCTCATAGACATCAATGATAGTTATGTGAATTTTAATGACATTTGTGTGAATGTCAAAATGAATATATTATGATTAACCATAGGGACTAAACATGGATAGTATCATGGATGTCAATGATGGCCTTATGGATGTCAAATGAAGGGCACGAGAATGCCAAATTTAAGCCTAAAAATTAACCAAAGGGGTTAAAATTTGATGATCTCATAAACGTCAATCATGGCATCATGGATGTTAAATGAAGGATGTGATAATATAAAATTCAATCATGTCAAATATAGTAGGTCCCTTTGAAACTTTGACTTAATACATATCATTTGATCAATTTTACCTGAGTAAACATGGGTCATCGATTATGATCTGGGTAGTTGGATGTCATTTGATCCTATAGTCATAAAGGGATTAAGTGAGCTCGTGACCATTTAAAATTTAGACCAAAGTATAGCATAATTATTTAATATAGGTTCGTAAAAAATAATAAAATTAAGATGATTTAAATAATTAAAGTCATAACATAAGCTTTATCTTAAGGTTTTAATGTATTGATAAATACAACAAAAACCTTAGGTTAAAACTTAGGTTAGGTATACATTATAATAAAAAGGGACCCATTTAAATCCATGATGATCTCACTTCGTTGGATCTTTAAGATCCATGTGAATGTGAATCATTGATCTTAATTCATGGAGTTGAGTGGGATTGGTCCCATGGGTTAAAGTCTTCGGCATATTAGACTCATATCACTTCATTCGATCAACTTCATCTCTTTAGACGTGAGTCATTGATCTTACAAATAAGCACATAGTTTAAGTTAGGGCTTAAAGACATATACGAATTAGAATAAAATCCTAATACTAAGGTTTTGGTTTTGTTAATAAACACAAATGGGGCCGTAGGACTAAGACATTAACCTAAGTTAATAACATATGTAAAGGACCATACATATAAAATGTTAGAACATATTAAAATAAAAGGGAACAAAGGGATCATGATATAAAAAGACCTAATATATAGTTTTTAGACTAAGGTTTGGTCATATTAAAAAACATGATTAATCTTTAGTATAAATATTTAACTAATTCATGGCATATTAAAAGGTTCCCCATAATTTTCTTCCTACCAAATTTAAATCAAATGAGGGGTATAAGCTAGGGTTTCTAAATGTGGGTTTTAAAAATTCTGATCATGGATTCAATTTGAATTTTAATATACTAAAGGCTAGTGAAAGGTCAAATTAAGATAAAATTATTAATATTATGAAACCCAGACATTGTCTTCCTCCAATTAATATTTTTAGACAAGTAACCTAAAACAACAGGATCCAAAGTTAGCAAACTTTAGACAAGGTTAAACTAGATCCATGAATAAGTAGACCAACTAGAAGATGTAATGGATGATTTTGAAATACGAACAATGTGTAAACATGTTAATGACATTTTGATGAAATGGATTTTCAATTTTAAAGTATAAATTTTCACAATTTTAACACAAGGATCCTCATTTTTCAAGAATGGAGGTATGATGCCCTAAAAAATCACCTAATGATAAATCATGACATCGAAGCCATGGGTTACTAAATTCTATCAACAAATTTAAAAGGATAGGGACCAAGTTTTGAATTAGACTATCCTACAGTAGCTCATTTTGGCTAACATATTTAGCAACCTTCTAGGAATACATGCTTGTTGTGCACCTTAGACCGGTAGCCTCATCCATCCATTGGGATATGCAGTCACCTATCATTAAATTTCAGACCTTATTGGACCTTGAAATTTATTATAAATTCCTTAAATAATCAAATATAATTGATATACCTCTACCAACACACAACAATAAGAAACAAGGAGAACAAACCAATAAAGCAACAATACAAAACACTATGTTACAAAGCACGTAGAGGAAACAAAATAGAAGGAACACTACTATGTAAAACTAACATTAAGGCATCTTATTCCTAGATCAAGAGGGAAGTTTCTAAAATATTCTTTATATGATGTGCAAAGAGTTATAATAAGCTACTTTTGGGATACCATTGTTGTTGGATCAGATGAGACAAATATGTCTCAAATGGAAACAAAATCCTCTTGTGACTCCTTGATTTCTACATACTACCTTATAACCATGAGTAAGCTTTCCAAAATGATTACATGCTCCTTTAGGGGAATATTTTCATGCTCATCCAATGACGATCCATCCAATCATTACCCTTGGGATTCTATGACATCTTAGGGAATACCACTTTGCTTGTATACTAATGAAAGTTATTTAAGTTCATCAAAAAGCTTCAAGGGCTATTTCCCTTGGCCCTTAATGACCTCTTGGAGATTAATAATAGATTTTGAAACTACTATAAGTCCTTTTTGAGTTACTTGAGGAATGTTCTAATCAAAAATATCTTGAATATGATATGTAATGTTGATGACAACCTCATCAATGTTTGCACTAGGGCTAATAATCACTTCCTTCTCATTAAAATTCATCACAAGCTCACTTGAGGTCTCATCCTTCTTCTCATGAGTTATATGTATATTGAGGTCTTGAAATTTCTTACAAATTTCCTAACATAACTACCACATGTGATCTTGAACCTCTTCATTTTGACTTGGGAAGGCATTTTACATATGATTATTACCTTAACAATCTATATCTATCACCATTATAAGTCATGTAATGTGACCTTGAGCTTCATTATGGTTTCTTGGAAGGATATCAATTATTCATGAAAATTGGCTTTACTCTTCAAAGATGGTGGACTCATCTAGGATCTCAAATCCCATAATGGCCTCATGTGACAACTACCTTTTCTAATTCCAATTCTCTATTGGCTTGTTTTGGAAAAATACAACCTCATTTTCATCCTTATCATGATTCAATTAGAATACAACCACCTTTACATGTTTTAACTTCTCTTCATGAGTTATTGGTTTACTAGGAATCTCCATCTCTTTAAGTAAACCATTGGGCTACTACCATATCTTTTTAACATCCTTTTAACTAGCATCTTAAGGGGATCCAACATAAACCACAAATTCATCTTTCCCTCTAGGATGCATAGGAATATCAAAAACTTCACATTATTCTATGTGATCATCATTTAGTTTCATTCTACTCTCTTAAGATTTGATTCTTACTGAGTGGAATCCATTTCAAGTTCAATCAAAACCTTACCTTGTTCACTTGGGAGGTCTTCTAATTCGAGACCAACTACAATCTCTTCACCATGTACTTATTTACTTTTATCTTAACCAATGGGAGTTCCAATGATTATCTCCTCATCATATTCCCTTTAAGTATCTTCATCATGCGAAATAATAATTTGATCTTGTACGTTATCGTCCCATAGAACATGTTATTCCTCAAAAAAGGAAATGGTGGGAGGGAAATGAATAGGAATATAAGTTGATTGGGATGTGAGGTATCATTCTTACAAGTTGAAGTTTTAGGGATGGTGGGATTTTTTATAGGGATCACATAGTTAAAGGCTCTATCTTAGATTCAATTCTCCTATCTAGGCATCCTTCATTTGTATTCTCTTATGACTCAAGTACTTGCTTCCAACATAGAATTTTGAACCTAAGATTTTCCTCTTGATGGCGTGATATAACATGAAGTGTGGGTGAAGGGATTGGGAATCCTAATGACTTGATTAAACTGGGGTATACCACCTTACCTTGATCTTTGAAGGGTGTAAACAAGGAAAATTTTAGTGGTGAATGTTTGTTAATTCAAGAGTATTCTTGTTTTATAAATCTTTATTTGGCAATTTTTTTGGGTATTGAAGAGCTTGAGTCTCCTAAATTATCTATATCCAAGCTAATTTTTAGGGTCATATCACCATATACTTAAAACAATTTCATTCATATAATTTTTTTTATCAGTACCTCGAAAGGCAATCTAGACACATTCACCTCACATCACATATGTAAATGATCATCTACATATAGCAACAACTATCTACATATGATGTCATCCATATGCATATTTATATATGTCAATGACCATCTACATATTTTATCCTCTATCTTCATATGCCATATTTATATATATTGATGGCAATTTACATATATCAGATTATTGTCTGCATATATGCTTATGTTGGTGGTTGTCTACATATATAGACAACCATTTGCATATGTCGATAGTCATCTACATATGTCGATGGTTATCTACATATATCAATAGCTATCTGCATATGATAGTGGCCATCTACACTTGTTGGCATATGAAAATTGTCATTGGCATAGACATATATGTATATGGCTATTGTCATATGGAGATGATTTCTGGCATATCTAAAGAACCACCAATATATGTAGATAATCATCAATATATATATATATATATATATATATATATATATATATATATATATATATATTGATGTATACAAATAGCCACCATTTATGTAGACAACTGTCAGCATATGCTTATGGACATTAACATATGCAGACAAGCATCAGCATATATATATATATATATATATATATGGTCATCAACATATACAGATAACCGTCAGTATATGTAGATATGACATATGCAGATAGTCATCAGCATATGCATATATGCATATGGTTGTTAGTATATGTAGATGGTCATTGGTATATGTAGACATCCACTAGCATATACAGATGGTCACTGGCATATGTAGATGGTTGTTAGTATATGTAGATGACCACTAGTATATGTAGATAGTTGCTAACATATTTAAATGACTGTTAGCATATGTATATATGTATATGACAACCATTATATATAGATGACTATTAGTATATGTAAATATGGCATATGTAAATGGATACCAAAATATACTAACAATTTTGGTATATATAAATTCTTTATTCATGTACTCCATCACTTGATTTGCCTGTATAATTAATCATCTTCCAAACTAATTTCCCACCATTATGAATCCAATTTAATTAGAAATCTCCAAGGATTTTTTAATATATCCCACTAAAATTAACCCTAGGTGTAAAAGGTTTATATTTCATCACTCTTAATTTTATGATTGACTTAAATGTATTCTCATTTTTAAACTCAATCTCTCTAGCTAGGCATGACTAAAGTTCAAGTTGTATCTTTAAAAAAATATCTTCTAGCTAATTACGAGGTGCATGACCTTACCAAGTCTGATTGATATCATGATCATGGTGCATATAGGGATGATGGAAAGATTGATCACATTGGTATGAAGGTTTACAAACTTTATAATGATGTTAAAGGAAGAAGGATAGTCATATTGATAGCTAGAGTCATATGGAGGATAAGTAGTGTCATTATAGGATTGATATGACTAAAAAAAGGGATAGTATGGATCAACACACTAATGATAGGGATAAACATACTACTGATACCAATCAACAGATTCTTCATATTTCTCACCAACTTGAGTAAACTATAAATTCACCCAAAACTCACCCATGAAACTTAATGTGAAAGACAAAATATAAATAATACTTGCTTGAAAGAATACCTCTATTTATAAAACCAATTAAATGAACTCAAATTCACCATTGCTTCTTATTTTCATATCTCTAAAGACTTATATAGTGAATATCAACAGTAATAAGTTTGAAATTAATGAAAATCCTTTTCACACTAGGCATAGCAAAAATTTTATATCTTATATTTAAACCATTTGAGAGGGCATTTCAATTCCTCTTAATCTAAACTCTACATGGGAACATTCCTAGGTTTTAGGTGACCTAATTAGTGGATTGAATCTCTAGATGAGGGATATATCCCTTTATGTATCACTTAGGATCAATCACTAATCTACTAGCTTTCAATGAAAAGGGATAAAGAAACTATGAACCAAAGGAGCAAATACACCAACTTTTGTGACCTATACCATTGATTTACATGTACACCAAGATTTATAGGACTACAAGAACATAAAATTTTGTTAGAAAGAACCTATTATATTATTAATTTTTAGAGAGGTAAGTAATTTTGGGATTAGAAGGGAAGATTGGTTCCACTTTTATTTCACATAAAACCCCTAATAACATTCACTACAACTTACAACAATGAATCAAATTGCATAAAGGTTAAAGGAATTAGTCAAAAACCAAGACAAACTTTATCTATACTTGATCACATCAACCATTCGATATATACATTACATACAACCATAAGTGGATGTACACCTCTAAGACATATTACTCATTAATAGGCATATAAAATAGAAGGGATACACCATACTCTTTGTGTAAGGATCATGACAATGCCAAAATTAAGCATACACATATGATAAAGAAGAAGAAATAGAGAAGAGAGGTGTCAATATTAAATGATGGCTACCAAACACTCTTGAAACAAGTTAAAAACAAGAAAACCTACCAAAGGATAATCATGAAACTCCACTCAAGTTGTGTGCAATTAATTTGATGATGACTTGATCAAGGTGGCTTAGGAGTTTTGAATTTATTGATGACTCACCCTTGAGTTCTTGAAAATACCGATTAGGAATAATCAAGAAGTTACAAGTCACATTATTGGGGTCTAAATTATTTTTTTTATCTTGGATACTTGTTTAAGACCTATAACCAATCATATTTCCACCTCTATTTGACATTTTCATTTATAACTCTCACTTTCTCTCTCTTTGAGGCCTATTCCTTGTAGCATTATTTTAAAATAATCATCCAAGGTTTTAAATTTATACATATATTATAAGAAACATATTTACATATTTTAGTACCTTTTAACCCATTTTATTTGTATTCAACATTTCAAGACTCAACTCCAATTTAGACCTACTAACCCAACACCCATATTTCTTAATTAGGCCCATAACAAGAACATAGTACCAGAGAACATATAATACTATATTATACTGATCCAAAACCACAAAAAATAATTTAGGTCACACATAATAATGTGATATCAATTTTTTTGGTGTAATTTCATGGTTTTGAACTTAGGTTATGCAAATTACAATTTTTTAGCCCTAGGTTCGAAAGACACAGGCCTAAATAGACCAAGAGAAAAGAAAAAGGAATTAGGGGGGATTAGAAAAATTCAAATCAAAATAATATTTATGTTAGGTATGCCAAAAATCAATTCAAACTTTCCAACAATATTTTACTCTTGTACAATCATCAAACTTCTATAGCATGCCAAGTTCCACAATTTTGTGTGCATTCATAACTATCAAGTGGGATGTAAGTTTTATTTGTTCTTTAAAACCACTTTATAAAAATATTAAACATATTATATTCTCATTAATTAATCTCACACACCCTAATTTACCTCTTGGTTTCATTCTTATAATAAAAATACATCTCTTGATCACACTCATGTAAGACTATACTTGGTTATAGCTAATCTTAGACTATGTAAACATCCTTTTTATCCCACTGATGGTTTTAATATCTAATAAATTAAACAAATAGTGATTTTTATAGTGAATTTAGGTATTTTTAATGATATTTTGACTTGTAATAACTATTAATCTTCAACCTCCAACTCAAAGTTATACTTTTCCTACAAATTCATGCAAAACTGCCCTTGGGTTGTAGGTGCATTTTTGGGTTGGATTATACAAAACCATATACATATTAATTTTAATTTCAATGAAATTTATAATTTTTAAAATACTATACCAAGATTCATTTCACCCTTTAATAAACATCATTCTTTAGCCTACCTTAAAACTTGGATACTTCCCTTAAGTTTTATGTGTAGGCTTGTGTATGTTCAGGCTGGGTTTATGACATGTTTTAGTCCTATTACGCATTGTATACAATTAAAAAAAATTTAGTAATTATTTTTCACTTATGTCACTATAGGTGGTATCTTTAATTGTCTCACATCTTCCTTTACATGCCCTAAATAGTTATATGACTTGTTGACAAACAAAATTATCTCTTTCATGTTATGTATTATTCACTTATAAAGTGTTTGAAGGAGTTGTAGTTGATAATTTGGTATTAAAATATGAATAATTAAATGTTATGAATATTTTATGGGTTTAATTAAAAATTCATACTCTCTAATAGCTTTTCAACAATAAAAAATAATGAGAAACTTTCACTTCTATGCCTACAACCTATATAAACCACTTACAAATGAACCTGAACTCACTTTTGAACCCTTTACTTTGAATTTGAGGGAAATAATAATCTTGGATAATTTATAATTTTTTTCAATAAAATTGATTATAATACCTAATGCTTAAAAACTTATTCTCATACAACCATAACTCTACCCTTCTAGGCTTGTAACAAGAGAAGATAATATACTTGTGAAGGGCTTGAGGCATGTACAACATTAAAATGATCTTAATAAACATTTAGGTTTTAATAAGAGTGTGAGGATGACCTAATAACAATAAAATTATTTTCAAATGAGCATATCCTCTCATAAAGACACAAAACTTTGAGTTCAAACATCTAACCTATAATTCACATCACTTGTAGACTTACACCTCCATGTTCTACTTACTGATACATTGAATTATTCCTTTGAAATTTTAAAATATGAATAATTAGAAATTTAAATAACCATAAAAATAAATCATTTGCATTAATTAACTCACAAATTAGTTCATGCTACTTGAAACTGAGCTAGTGAGATTTTAGAAGTGTTTTTGACACCTTTTATTGTTAACAATGGTTCATAAATTTTAACACCTAAACACTTGAGAAAATGAATATAATTTAAATGTTATATGGTCCCCTATATTCCCCTAAGATAATTTAACCAACTCATTTTCACATTGATGAACCATTATTTAGAAACTAACCTTTCTTGGTCTGCTAGTAACCCAATGGAGTTTCTTGAATGCCATTTACTATGTATTGACCTATTACACATTATTGAGCTTGGAAGTGACCTATAATCATAATATGATATTTTTAAGGAGCTTTAGGACCTATTCACATGATTCTCTTTGCTTTAGATGTTTAGTTTCGTAATAAAAACTACCAAAACTCATCCTAATGCCTTCTTGACCATCATCTTATGTTATAAATTTCTTTAGAGGCCAAATAAAAATTATTATTGACATGGATAAAAATAAATAAATGTATAAAAAACTTTTTTTTAACTTATACCATTTAATGTGTATCATGTTATACATGGGGTTTAACATAGTGAATAAAGGAGTTTGAAACTTGATATACATTTAAAAGTGGATGCTTTGCCATCTTTTGAAGCTTGTAGAGACCCAATAGAGTATGAATTAAACCTCAATGATTTATTACATTCATATAAATTACCTAATTAGTGTGTGTGTGTGTGTGTGTGTGTGTGTGTGTGTGTGTGTGTGTGTGTGTGTGTGTGTGTGTGTGTGTGTGTGTGTGTGTGTGTGTGTGTGTGTGTGTGTGTATTACACATAGTTCTCTTTAGTGAAGTTATCATCTCTAATGTCTTCACATGAATCAATTATGACTCGAACTTTGAGAAATACCTTAATATCTCTAAAACATGGAATTAAAATATTTATTTTCTCATGTATTTGTATCTTCATACACCTTCTCACTATGGTCATCACTTCATCTTAATGAGTTACCATGTCACCCATGCCATAATCTGGACCAAACACAATTTAGACATGGAAAAAACAACTTTAACATTGTAAAAATTAAACAATTCTAAGTGTTTGATAGGAATACTAAGACCATGGATATAAATATGAAACTAAGGGTCATGTCCCTTAGACATGGAATTGACCTTTAACACCTTGACATAACCTAAGGACTTATGAGCAAAACATCAGCTAATGACAAAGCATAACATCAAAACTAGGGGTTACTAGAGGCTATAAACAAAGTTAAAAGGAAAAGGACCAAGTTTTAAATTATACTCCCCTATGGTAGCCAATTTAGGCTAAAAATACCCTTTTTACAAATTTATTACTCAAATTCTGATGATTAGCCTCTCAAATATTTCCTTGAAAAGTATTGATCATTGATTTATAGAAAACTGCACTTCATAAATTCTTAAAAATTTAATGTGATTCACTATAGATTTTTTTAAATTTTATGGATAAATATTTTAGAAATTTAATTATAATTCGAATGAATTTTTAATACATTAGTTAAATTAAAAATCTCTTGGATCTAATTTTACTAAAATATTATACTCATTTCTTTATTATATGCTTACAATGGAAATATCGAGAATATTACATAAACAAATTTGGGGTATGAAGATGAAATGTTAGTATAGGTATGGATAATGAGTAAATAAGTATTGATTCTTGGTATCAATTTTTTTCACACAAATATTATTTTACTATGATCATCCCCTTCTTCACCAAATTAAGAATTACAGTAAAAATGTAATGATGTTATAATGCACCACATAGTGCATTAGGTA
>JARHVA010000494.1:4030000-4032500 GCA_037957365.1 Torreya grandis
TGTCAAATAGTTCCTTGTAAATATGTTATTTATATCAAGCTTAGTGGTTTTAAGATTCTCCATACAAATATACTAGAACATGATTTAAAATTAATATGAGAAAAGGTACACAAAAAGTAATTTGTAATTTGATAAAAAAAATCCAAACAAACTAAAGTAGCTCTTGCAAACATACTAGTCCTTTGATTCTAGTAGCAACTAAATTTCACCCTCATAAAAAGTGACTACCACTATTTTAAATAAAATTTCCAATGTTTTTAAATTTTACCATTTTTATATTCCATTGGATAACTTGTACTCCAATAATAGGAGATCTAACCTAAGAATATGATGTGTATCCTCTCCTTGATGTTAGAGCATTTAATTATAACATGGATTATTGACCCCTAGCCTTGGTAAAGTTAATAAATAATAATATATTATTTACTAAAACAAGGTGGAAACTTAGTGAAAATAAATTATAAAGTTATAATTATCCAATGAGTTACCAAAATTTAATTAAATGACTTTATTGGGATGGATAGACCCTGTATTTTTACAACGATCACCTCCCTTGGTATTTCACTTTAAATATGGTTTTACCCCTATTTTGAAGTCATTTAAATATTAACTTATTTTCTCATATTTAATACATAAGTTTTGTGAAGGCCATTCTATGAAGATGTGAGAAGGCAGAGGAATTTGTATTCAGGTTATTATTATTTCTCAGTCATTGAATATCACTTGTGGTTTTTCACCTCTTGAATGTTTTTCCACTTAAAATACTTGTGTTATATATAAATTGATATGTGATTTTATTATGCCTTGCATTGAATCTCTCTTATATCTTGTCCCTTTGTGTATTGCTTCATATATCTATACATGAATTATTTCATGGAATCATAACAAGGGGGTGTATACATGATTAGAAGCAATTCAGATCTCCTAGATCAAGTTCAGTTAATTATTGTTTAAATACTTTATTGTCATAAAATGCAATTTTTTTATATATGGCATTATGGTATTAAAAAATTTCTAAAATATAGGTCCCTCATCAAAAATTCAATTTTAAAGCTTCTAACTCCTTAGTCTTAGATTTTTAAGACTGAATGTAAATGTTTAGCCTCTTAGAAGGATTTTCCAAACATTTAAAAAATTTATCTCAGCCATTGGGATGCCATTGTATGGTACTATACAACCTAGGTGAATGAAAAACTTCTTTTCTACATCAAAAACTAAATTTTGAATATCAATTATGCCTTGCCTCAATATTCTAGGAGCACTAGAAAATTTTCATGATGTGAGGTGGCTTATCTAGGTTACATTAGCTCTCCACAATTATTATTTTGTGTCATTCTTCTCCCTATGTGTGCTACAGGGAAGTATGTATTTTTATACGATTTGTGAAAAAATAATAAAATATTTTATTTTTAAAATCTATTTTCATGCAAATATCTGGTGGCCCCCACCTTTAAATTTTTTTAAGATTTTTTTTACCAGTAAGTAACATTTATTCAATAAATATTTTACATGCATGTTACACACACACACACACACACACACACACACACACACACACACATTTTTAAAAATTAATTAAATTCTTTTTAAAAAAACATTATTGCATGTTAAAATTTAATTAAACTACTAGTTGAATTGGTAGTTAACTTTTTGTTGACAACTTAGAAAAGGGGAGGTCTTGTGTTTAAATCTCTCCAACCCCTTTTTTAAAAAAATCCTCAATTTAATTAATTTTGAATTCCATTTATTGGGTTGTATGCCAAGTTTGTCACATGTAAACCCCTCTCTGTTGTCGACCTTATTATGACATTTGACCTAGTCAAAACCTTATCAAACATAGTCATGTAATGAGTTGATCCCTAGGTTTTGGCATATTATAGACACATCTACATGGTTTAATTTCTATTTTTTAACCTCCTTTTAATTTTATAACTTTTTTTAATAATAGTGTATAGGTGGTCATTTTGAGTGTGACTCTTTCGACACCTAGTTTAGTATCATTTGAAATCATGGTTTTTGCATTATTTGGCATCTAAATTTTGTAATTTAAGTATAATTGAAATTATAATTTTTTTCTAATTTAAAAAAATAGTATAAAATCTTATTAAAAAAGTTATTTTTAAAAAAAAATTCTTACATTAGTGTTTTTTACGACATATGAGACACCCTATTTTTTTCACAATGTTTTGTAATATTTTGTTTTGTATAACGTTAAATTGCAAAATTATTGTGTGTTTAAATTTTAAATTTTTTTATAATATCAAATAAATTTAAAACTCACACTAAAAGGTTTCATTTGAAGCATTAAGTTATTTTCATGTTTTAAGGGAAGCTATGGCTTTGCCTCATTTTTCCTTAGATAAATCTCATATGCTTAATGAAAATAACTATACTATATGGAAAATTCATGTTAAAGTTGAATTAATGGCCTAAAATATGTGGGATGTTCTTATTGAGACTAAAAAATCCCTTTTTGGATGACATGTGACCCTTGAGTTTA
>JARHVA010000494.1:4037500-4047500 GCA_037957365.1 Torreya grandis
AGTGTGAACATCCAAGTAAAATAACACAACTAAAAATACATGGAAATTAATATCCTCATGCATAACATAAAACCTTAAATATTTTAAGCCACCAATAATGGCAAAGTAATGCCAAATGTAGGATGTAAGAGTAGGGGAAATATCGATAATATTGTTTATCATTACAAGAACAACCTCTCATAAACATCCTTTCCTAAAATTTAAATCTGATTATAAGCACTTCAAATAAGGATACAATAAAATTATTCTTGACATATCTTCATGAAATAAATTTTGCCTTACCATATAAAAGCATAACCAAGTGGTTTTACACTAGTTTTTCTTCTTTCCTTACTTGCATGCCAACCATATAAACATATAAACCGTAAGATCAAAAAACAACTCTAATAGGTGAGCATTGAATAATAAAACCACATAAGCATGTTATGGATTGAAAATATGAAGATAAACCTGAATGCTAACTATTAATGTTAAACTATCATAATTTCTCTAATAAACCAAATCTTGTCATACCAAGAGTAAATAAAGCTCAATAGGAAAAGCCTGATTATTACCATTCACTTTAAATGGCAACATATGAGTGTATAACCATAATTATAATATAAGGGTGTATGTAGATAAGTCTTACACACCTTCAAAACCACAATCATTATTTCATTATAATTGGGATGGGATTCAAATACAAGATACATCAATTACAAACACTACCAAAAATGATATTTAACCAAGAGATGTACATTATTTGTTTTCTATTTAAACTAGAAATATTTATACAAAGTGGTAGAGTAAAATTAGGGAAAATTTACTACCTATACAACATGTAAGAAATATATGTATGGTTTCATGTTAAAATTTCCAATGTACCAATATGAATAATTTAAAGGAATTAAGTGATTAATTCCATCTAAAATTTATTAAAATTATAGACAAGTAATATTTTAAGCATATTGAAAACAAGTAATCATTTAGGTAAAATAAAATTGAGATATCCTTTAGGCTAAATAAAATAATGTAACCAGCCAATTCACTCAGGAAAACCAAAACATTATAATATGATTTTTACATACAAACTTCTTACACTTGTCTGCAGCATAGATTTGTGTAGGTATAGAAAGGCATACCTCCATAGATGCATGAACCAAATGGGCTTCCAAAATATCTTGATAGAAGTAAAATAAAATATATTTAACAAAATATGAATAAGGAAAGAGATTCACATGCATGTAATGAATAAATTTAGGGTTTTTATTATAAATCTTTTCTCCCACTAGTTCCAAATCAGGAGCAATAGTGCTAATCCAAACTCTTGCACAAAGATATTCCCTCTTATTATTCCCATTTGCTCGTATTTTACCCTTATATTTTTATCCAATTCATCTACCCAACATGGCACCCTAAAATGTAATCCTAAAACACCTCATACTCCTCAAAAGTCCCCTCACACAGGGTGGCTAAGATATAGGTTTACAACTACATAATTTTCTCCATTCCTCTCTCTCTTAGAAGTCAACAACCAAAATGATGGCTAAGTATAAGTCACCCTAGGAACCCTAAGCACTTCCCCATAAGCCAAAATTCATTCTCCACACAAGTTTGTAGCTATACAAAAAAATATAAAGTTTTACCCAAGATTATGTTTTACATCAAAAATGAACTATAATTTCCAACATACATTTACTATTTCTCTCTAAACCTGAGTATGGAGAACCATAATGAGGATTGAGGTCAAGGGGGAATAAGGTTTGAGAAAATGCAATTCCATTAATAAACTTTCTATGCTTATTTAAAAAGGCCTAAGCATTTGGATTAATTCAATATGACTTAATCAATTAAATTCAAAAATAATAATTCTTTATATATAATTATATACTCATGCCAAGGTTAAATGCTTATTGTCCCACATCAGAGAAAATCTTATGAATGTATGCATAACTTATAACATCTCACACTAGATTATAGGGTTATAGAAAAGGAGTTTATTTTGAACATTTGCACATCTATATACATATACATTCGTATATATGGAAAACACATAGAGGCTTTTTGGTCATATATATATATATATATATATATATATATATATATATATATATATATATATATATGACCAAAAAGCCTATATGTGTTTTACATATATACGAATGTGTGTGTGTGTGTGTGTGTGTGTGTGTGTGTGTGTGTGTGTGTGTGTGTGTGTGTGTGTGTGTGTGTGTGTGTGTGTGTGTGTGTAAACTTGAAAAGGAAATGATTGGGTCAATTATGACTATAATTTGAATAGTATGACATTGAACCTTGATAACTCGATTATACCATGGTGCCAATTGGTAGGGTTACGACATCCTCCCCTCCTTAAAGAGGATCCATCCTAGTATCAAATCTATAACCAAGATTCATGATATACTAAAAGAGACTTTATCACTATTTTCACATGTCCACACACATAATAAGGATAAAAATTATCTCAATAATAGAAATGGCTAGATTGATGAACTTTGTCAATTATTATGAACATAATAGTCATGATTACTATGCACTTGCATAGTCAAAAACTAAAACAAGAATTATTTTCATATGCTTATCTTATTGGTATAACCAGAAGATTTAAAAAAATCACATTATGAGTAAATACATAGTCTTACCTTGTTGAAATCCATATACTACCTCTAGGACAACCATGCCCTTCATTAAGTTAGGTTAGAAAAACATCCTTTTGAGTAGGTTTCCTTTTATAAAGCTAAAGTGATCAAAATGAGGTGTTGCACACACTTAAACTAGTCATGGAATGTTTCAATAATGGAACTTGAATGTAATTAAAAATATAGATTTTGTGCCTTACAAGGCCATAATTTCACTTAGTAAAATTTAACATTTATATCAATAAGTTTTTCCAATTTAACCTTACCCATACCTTAACAAGTTTATCAATGAATTATTGTTTTTAGCATAGTACAACTGAATTCTTCTTAATTCCTATATATATATATATATATATATATATATATATATATATATATACATATACCTATAAAATCAATAAATTAATGCAAAGTTATGCATCACAGGTTTCCATAACCATAAATAATTTAACATCTAAAAACATAAGAGTTCTTCAGTACTCTTTAAACCACAATTCATAGTTGTTTTCCCAAACAAAATAAATACATAATCAAGAAATTTTACCTTAGTCATAAAATTTTGACCAAAGTTTTTAATAGAAAAATAGTTTTCCAAATAAATTTCCTCGCTATGAGAAATTATAAACACAAAAATTATCAACTTCAACAGTAGTTGCTCAAAAGTAATCCAATAGATTTTCACAAAATCCTTGGAATTGAGGTGTTGTATTCTTATATATATATATAATATTTATATCACTGTACAAAATGCTAAACAGCATAGCATTTAGACATGTATGTGGCATTGGTACCATCTAAAGTATACTTTATGCATACTTATTTCATTTATTATTGAATTAAAAAAATGTCAATAAGAGCACAGATCCATCAAACCACGGTTACTTATCATTCATCATTTACTATTCTTTGGTTAGTGTGGCATCATGCACCAATCACACCGAACATCAAAGAATCCACACCAGACATTCACATGCAAATCTAAGGTTTTCAACATGTTATCCATAAATTTGTGAGATCATGTGATGGTTACATGGATTAAAATCCCACCATCACTACAATTACCTCATGGCAGCATAAATAAATATAAAAAAATAGATAAAATTTGCCTGATCAGGACTTAATATTGCTCCTAATCATAAAATCAGCATGCATTTTAGCCATGCTTAAACAATCAGGAAAAAAATATTAGGTATATACAATATTACCTTATACATAACATGGTTTCACTTACCAATCAACACATGTGAATAAATTATAATATTCATACTAGAACATTCTTTGAGGTAATTCAACCATTACCTCATGAATAACACATGACTTTATAAGTTAATACACATTTGTATTCTGACAAGTTCAGTATTGCTAATTTTCCAAATTATTTCAATTTCTAGGACTAAATAATACTTTTAAAAGGCTACATAAATATATTTCATAGGTTTGTCTACACAACAACCTCAAAGTTGTGGTTGCAAGAGTACTCAATCAAAGAGGTGACCATTATGCAGGAAGATCTCATGACCATTATATGCCACTCATGTTGCATAAATCGAATGAATTTGGTAACTTATTTATGTAAAGGAGAAAAGTGGGTTTTAAACCTATGTGAAACTCCACTCACTAGCCTATACCCAATGTAATCATCATGGACATAGTTTTCTTTTCAGCCTAAACCTCCTACTTGCATCAATACTCAATGTTAGAGCAGTGATGCAAAATTAAACTAAAAACACATTCACTATACCTTGGCAGAATTTTAATTAAAAGAGGTTGGTTCTAGAAGAAAATTACATCATAAGATGGTTCATGATCACATCACATCAAAACATAGAATCATATACATAAATAATATAGATCTTCAATGGAAATATAGGGTTTACAGAAAAATACATTCATACAAAATAAGAAGTTACAAGTTTACATAGTTAACATAACCAACAAGATGCTAAAAATTTTACACATCATATAAAAATTTACATGCACTAAAAGGAAATAAAATATTATGACACACATGTGGGTAAATAGGTTAGTATATTACACCAAAGTACTTCACATCACAACACTTAAACACACTGAAAAGTAAAGTACAGTGGTCCATGGTCCTCATCAGTCTATCTAATGTCCAAATCTCATCCAAGATGATATAAAATATCTAACATGAAACATCATGCTCAGTTTCAAGGATATCCAATCCATCAACACGATCCTTCAAGGAATGGTGTGTTCCATCATACCCCATAAATCTACATCCATGAATCTTGTAAGGTTACCAACCAAGTTCATGCCTCATGAATTGGATGGCTCATGCTACCTGTTAAAAGTAAGGGATTCCCAGAACCTCCTCACTTACATAGGAAAACAAGTCATATTCACTATCTAGGCCCTCTAGGATTAAGTTACATCCTTAGACCTCCTATTAGTATTATACCTTAATAATCATAAGATAGTCTATCTATATAGGACACTTATGATCATCAAATATGGTTTCAAAATTCCAAAAACAAGTTTTATCACTATTATTTTAGTTGACTCATGTCAACAAGTCAAATGTTGACTAGCAATGCTTACTTTAATGCAATATGATCTCAAGGAAAGGATGAACTTAGCCAAGGATCTAGGTCAATATTACATCATCATCAAGGAAATCATAGTTTCCATATAATTATTATAGTTGTAATCATAAAATAAATCCTCATGGATATATATATATATATATATATATATATATATATCTATATATATATATATATATATATATATATATATATATATATATATATATATATATATATATATATATATATATATCATAGTTTCCATAGCATTATTATAGTTTTAATCATAAGATAAATCCTCATGGAGATTTATCATATGATTACAACTATAATAGTGCCAAAACTCAATCCAAAATCATGTAATCATCACATAGTCATGAAACATAATCAGGGGCATCACTACCACCTTATGGGATTAAAACACACCCATGTTCAAATGACATCATCATGGAATAAAAATATATCCATACACACTCATTAGCTTCTAGACCTTTAAGTGACATAACTGCAAGCTCCTTCATTCAACTAGAAGGGTGAAAGTCACATAAAAAACAAACCATAAATTTAGTTGAATACATATATTTTCATCACCTTAGTATTATGATGCATAATACCTATTCACTTTTAGGTTACCATGGTTGTAATTTAGCCATAGACAATCAAGTTTCCAACCCAAATTCCTATCCAGACATAGCTTTTAAGTCCATTACATGGAATGAAATAATTTTACCAAGTATTAAACATAATACTTAGCAATTTATTTGCTTGATACAACCCATTAGGTGTAGTAACACACAAGCCAAGCAAGAACATACAATTTCTTGCCTTAGTTGTAAAACATTAAAGCTAGATAACCTCATGGTTTATCCACACTGAGTGATAATAAAATGATTAATTGAAGCAAGGAACATCTCTTTAATGTTTTCACCAGACCATAGAGGATATGAAAATGCCTCATAAGGCTATTTATGTTTTAGATCTCTATCATGGTGCAAATAAATCAACCAAACTACTATAAACACACAACTATGAATAAAATAGTTGTATACATACAATAGTTCAATATACCCTTTACTAAGTTTACCATCACAGATCCCCAAATTCAAACTTGCCTTGGGATGGTCTTTCCCAACCAAGATCGTCTTAACCTAGGGAGGCATTCTTACTCCACTCACAATCATGTAACTTAAAAGAGGTATGTTAGCTCCTTGAATTCAACATTGAACTCTTTTCAACAAACTAAATTGAATACTTAGTTAAATAAATAATAAATAATGGTAGTCTTACCTATGGGGATAGCAATGGTTATCACCACCATCCATGCTTTCTATCTCTACAAAGGATCAAAACAACCTTACTAAAAGAGGAAAGTACAAAATTGATTGTTTCATCTAGAAAGACTAGCTCCCCATACCCAATCCATCCCTCTAGGATAGAGTTAAATCCTTGGTCCTTTCCAGATCATAATGATCCAATTGTCTATTGATGGGCTACCCATACAACCTACTAAAAAAATTTGGACACTACTTCCCTTTAATCTAAGATCAAAAACTTTACCACTTCTCTCCCATTGACCCACTCATATAGGCCAATGGTGGACATCTGAGGCTTTCTCAAATGAAATCAAAATTGAGAAGGGTTAACCCAACCAATGCCAAGGTAGGGAGTAACATCCATCATGTAAACTCAGACTTATACTATCTCGATGTCATATAGTGACACCAAATCAATCATATTTGCTATCACCTTTGTGGGTAGATAATATCATGTATACATGCAACTATGCATCATCTACATCATCAGATTTTACACCCATATAAGAAGATGGTGAGAATATTCTAAGATCCTTCACTTTTAGCTAACCATAACCAACTACCTTGCATGTAGTCTAGTCCATTTGCCTAACCAATTTTAGATTGGGGTAATTCTCATGCACCATTTTAGGGATTATTCAATACATGTCCCTATTTCCCAATCATGGCTTGAGTGGTTTCATAAGATATTATGATCTTAATGAGGAATTGTTATTACTTATTAGGCCACCCAAGTCTTAGATTTTTTAAACATGAGAACGATCTGATCTTACTCTATCTTTGTTTGGTAATCACAAGATAATATTCTAGGCATATTTCCATTTCTAAACCTCACTTGGAATAACAATTGGTGGTAACCCAACAATAAGTATAACTTAATTTAGTTGTAAAATGAATTATCATTATTTTGAATTCTAATAATTTAGATAAAATAAACATTATTCTTCAAAATGCTCAAAGCACAAGATCTGATACTAGATGAAACAACCCAACAAATAATATTTGAGAGTTATTAATAGAGTACCCAATGGAACCACAAGAAGAACCCATTACACCACTCTAGCATGCATAATGCAATAACATGGTCTTACACCCAAAGAGTATGAAACCCATAAATGGATTAGGTTGATGAGATAATTATGCTAGGATGACCATCAGTAGAGGATTCCATAGAGAAAGAGGTTGCCTAACAAATGGTACACCATTCAAGGGGTATTAATGTGTGGGTCCATGCTAATAACCATCAAACATTTAAAAGGCACTCAATTATCCCATCAATCCTCCTAGTATCATCATCTCAATATAAGGATATGATAACCCTATATAGTTACGACTTGGAAACTTAGGAGGTAAGAAGGTTCACTCAAAACCTTGAATATCCTTAACCAGGTTACTCATCTAGGGTAAGATTTAACATAACAGGGAGTCATATTTTGGCCAAGTTTAATTATATCAACTTGATAACAAGGATGTACCATAATAGGTACAATGTGTCCTAAAAGGGACACCAAAGTACCAACAAGACAACATTACCACATTTAAAGGTCTATAAATAACTAACATCAATCTTCTACCAAGCTGACCCAAACATAAAAACTATGAACCTAGAACCTTATGTTCTCATAATTGAGAATGGTTTAGGTTTCTACACATTATATCAAGAAGCCATGATCCATAATATTAAGGTTTAAGGCATTGATGTTCCATCACTTAATGAATTGCATCCTTTAGATTGTGCACAAATAAGAGGAAAATGGTTATCACGGCATCAAATAACCATAGTCCTAAATGCCAACATGGGTAGTTAACATCTACCCAGTCATAGCACCTATTCATAAAAAGGCCATGACATTGTTTATTGACCCAATCAAAAATACAAAACACAATCATGGGAATTATTACTTGTCACACAAAAACACCCGTTGTTGAAATAGATCCAGATGATTATGCTACCTAGTCAAATTTATGTTTATAAATTCATTGACCATAGTTTTCTCACACTAACCATTCATTCCAACCTTTTAAATTAATAAAAATTAAATATTTAATGAAAATAGAAATGACTTACTTAAATGACAAATCAGCCATTAGGTTACTGTGTCATAATTTTATACGAACTATGGCTATATCAATGAATAGCCAGTTGCCACAAAATTCTTACTTACATATGGCTAACCAAGCAAAACGTGATCAATATACCAATTAGAAAACATTGAACATTAGAGCATCAACCGTGATTTGGTTAATAATCATTTATTATGGTTGATTTCATTTAATTCCCAAGTTAAGAATAATCCATATAATTAAGTTGTCAATTAACTAAGTCTTCATGATTACACAACCAATGGAATATGTTTGTATCATTTGATATTAGCAATGGTATCATCATGAGACAATGGACATCCATTAAGTTTGATCCACAAGTTAATGTGGAGGTATAAACCACTAACAATATCATTATAAAATAAATTCCACTAGGACATAACATAGGGAATTTACAATATAGTTTTCAGCACTTAGTAGTATGAGCTGGCCTTAGTAACCACGTGTATGAATACATATATGAAAATGTTCTATACACTTAATTGATTAATCAATAAATGTTCACAAGATCAAGTATGCAAAATAAATAAATGGAATGTTACAAACACCCCACATCTAACCAAAAAAAAAAGAATAGCATAATCACCTCATGTAATGTAACTTAATAGTTGGGACAATATAAATAACATTAACTCATTTGCATAAATATTCTAGCCATGGTTTTCTTAGCCTTTCATTACCACACCACCTGGGTAATTCTTCCTAGTGCCAAGGAATTCTAAGGTTGAGGTTCTCAAGTACATATCTTCAATATAGTATAATCAATCCTTAAATAAGGATATCATTCATAAGTACAATGAAATACTAGAGAATACAAAATATGATAGCTTTAACCTATGAATAAAAATACAAGCGTAAAGGCATAAACACAAAGAAACCATTTTGTTATACCACATGTACAATGATTAAATTAGGAAATCATTAAAATATATCCCAACTATAATGCTTCATCATTACAAAAACTAAATCAACAACTTAACATCCCAAAACCCTGCATGGGTTACCCATGATGAATACAATACTTAAGCAAAAAACAAGGATAAACATGAAATCAAACTTCCCAAAAGAAGATCCAACTTGCATAATAATCCTTGCATTGAAAGGGGTAAATAAGTTTGGACTTTAAAGCTAACAATCTGAATTCCTCCATAGCAAACATTTTAGAAAATAAATTTTATTTCAATAATAGAAGACAAACAAGAGGGAGAACAATCAATGAACTTAATTTCATATTAACCCATTTTGGGTATCCCATAATACACCCTATTGTACTATCTTTTTCAAAAGAATAAACCTTAATAGACTGTCATATAAAACTTTGAATCAAGTAGAATAATGTAACCACAAATATATTTTTAAGATAAGAAAAACCGTGTACATAGTAAGCATAGGAATG
>JARHVA010000494.1:4052500-4150000 GCA_037957365.1 Torreya grandis
CTTTGTATATTGTTACTTTTATTGATTATTACGCTAGAATGATATGATATTTTTTTATTAAAAATAAATCTTGTGTTGTCTAAATTCAAAGAATTTAAAGTTAGTGTTGAAAATACATCTAATTTTTCTATTAAAAGCTTAATAACTGATAATGGTGGTAAATATGTTAGTAAATATTTTGATTATTTTTTCATTATTTGATTTTTCTATAGAGAACCAATTTATCAACTTTGGAGGGTGATGCAACTAGGTCCCCTAGCCAATAACAAAAAATAGTGGCTAAGGTGATGTGTGAACTAATGAACAGACTATCACATTCATGTAAGAAGAAGAGGAAGGGAAACACTCAAGAACAATATGTACCCAAAAATGTGGGTAATAAATAATCTAAAACTACTATCAGGGAAGAGAAGTAAGGTAATTCAACTATGGACAAGGAGCATTTTCAGCCCCAGGAGCAAGGGGAGGAGGATGTTTATAAATATATTGGTAATGAGATCCTAGGAAGTATTGGTAGGAGGTCAAGCATCAAGAGATCTAACATATTGGTAGGTGTTAAAACCCTAATGTTGAAAATTGTAGAATACTCCTTAGCCTCTGATTTGAAGGATGAAGTTGAAATCATAAAGGTCAATTTCACTAATTACCAATGGGGAGAAAAAGAGGGCACAAGCTACTTTGAGGAGTTTAATAATTCCTTTTATGATTCTTAAAAGGAGGATACTGAGTACATGAATTCTCTTATGAAATAAGATACCAATGATAAAATGTGTGACAATTGTACTCAAACTAAAAAGGATCTGGAGCTTAACTAGTCTTGCTATTTTTTATTGTGTTTGGGATTTGGTCTTTTTTTGCTCTTCTGCTAGTCTATAGTTTGTTTGTTATTGTTCTACTATTTTTGGCTATCACCCTATTTTTTTTTCTTGTTGGAATTTTTTGAATAGGTATCTAAACCCTTTTTGCAGCTTATCAATACTAAAAACAAATCTCTATTCCCCTAAGTAAACTGGTATTGTTGAAAGGAAAATCACACCATCATATAAATGGCTGAAATAATGTTACAATCTACAAATGTTCTTAACTTTTTATTATTTGAAGCCATGAATAATAATTTACATATTTTAAATAGATATCCTACCAAATATTTGCATCTATCTACTTTTGTATAAATATGGACTAAAAAGAAACCTAGTGTGGGTCATCTCAAGATATTTAGTAGTCATGATTTTATCTATATCCATAAATTTATAAGAAAGAATCTTGATACCACTTCCTATTATTCCATTTTTTTAGTTTATGGAGGTAAGAAACAAAGCTTGAGAGTGTATGATCCCTCTAAATGACAGATCATTGAGAATAGAAATGTTCTTATTTTCAAAAAATCCTTTTATGAGCCTTTTTTGGAGCCTCTTTAGGGTTCTTTTATTGATGAATCGAACTCTTATGTTTATCCTTGTGATGAAATTTATAGCATTGTCAAAGTTGATCTATATTTGGACAACTTAGATTCTGAGGAACCCCATGAGTTTCATTTTCAATCTAAAATAACTATATGGGCAAAATCCCTAGTCCAATATTCTATTATTGATAACCTTAATAAATTCATTAGAAGTCAACATTATTCTCATGAATTAATGACTATGTATGTATGTGAACCTCAATTATTTTAGGAATCTACTCAAGATAATACGTGGATTGTTTCTATGCAAGATAAATATAATGCCTCAATTAAAAATTAGACTTTTAATCTTTTCTTTGTTCCACCTAAAAGGCATATTTCAGTTGTAGGTGTCTTTATATGTTCAAATATAATTTAATTGGTAAATTTGACAAATATTAATCTACATTAATTGTTTGCATGTTTGCTCAAAAACGTAGGATTGATCATGTTGAAAACTTTTCTCCTATGGTAAATATAAGTAGTCTTAGACTTATTACTTATAAACCAAATGGATGTCAATAATGAATTTCTAAATGGTGATTTAAAAAATGAAATCTACATGACTCAACATAGAGGTTTCACTAATTGTAATAGAGAACATCTTTTATGCAAGTTAAAAAAATATTTGTATAATTTAAAATAAGGTCCTCAAGATTGGTATTCTAAAATTACTTATTTTTTAAAATAATTGGGTTTCTCTAATTGCTACTCTATTAATGATCTCTTTGTTAATTTTTAAAATTATCATTTGGTTATAATTGTATTATATATTTATTATTTGTTGAACACTGTGATCTATATTTTTTAATTCATAAAAATAAGGATAAACTAAGTCAAATGTTTGAAATGACTAATGTAAGCATTCTATATCATTTTTTAGAAATATCCATATTTTAAGATAAGCATTCTTATTGTATCACAATATTATTATGCTCATAATCTTTTTGTTACGTTTAAAATTCTTGATTGTATATCTTCTTATATGCGTATTGAAGTTTGTGGTAAACATGGTCCACAACTTGTATGTGAAAAAGCTATCCCTACTTTATATATAGAATTTGTTGTTAGTTTGATTTATCTAATCGTTACTAGGATATATTTTTCATATGATGTTGGTGTTGCTTCTCTATTTATACAAGATCCATATTTGGATCATTGAAAACTAGCTAGATGAATGATTCATTATATCAAAAGAACAATTAATTTTGGTTTATTTTATTCTTCTATTGTTAATGCTAAAGTATATGGTTATTGTGATGCCAACCATTATGGAAATACTATATATTATAAATCAACTTTTTGATATGTGTTTAGGTTTGATACAGGTGATATCACTTGAATTATTAAGAACCAACCTATCATCTCTATTTATTTAATTGAAGTAGAGTATAAAAGTGATATGAAATCTTCCAAAGAATCTATGTTATAAATTTTATTGGAAGAACTTCATTTGGATGTTTTTCACAGTACCATCCTTCATTATGATAACCAAAGAAGTATATATAGAGATAAAAATGCACCAAATAAGTAAACATATTAAAGTTAATGTTCATTTTATATCATACAAAGCCCTAAATGGTGATATTGATATGCAGTTCTATTCTAGGAAAGAACAAGTGGTAGATATCTTCACAAAACCACTTAATTCTACAATGTTTTATCAGTTTCTTGCAATGCAAGGACTATCATAGTTTCCATTAAGAGGGAGTGTGCATGATAATGCCACTTTCATATGGCCATACATTTTTTATCCTTCTCTATAATTCTTGTCATTGTAAATAATTGTAAACATTGTGTGGAAGTTATGTGATTTATGTAAAATTCACGTGGAAGATGTACTTTTGTACCCAAATACATTAAAAACATACTTTGTAATGGAGGTATCTATGTTATAAAAGGCTCCAAGTATTCTTAGTGATTATTCATGAAAAACTATGGGATGTGGTCTCATGATCATGCTAGCCTAAACTTAATTTCAAATAGTTCATGGACTAGAATTCCTCTTATTTAAAAATGTCGTGTTTGGCATGATGATTGTTTTTAAATCCTTCAATTGTGTCCATAGTATAATTTATTTATAATGTGACTATGAAATTTATCTACACTTATCATTAATGGGGAGAGTTAGAGCATTTAAATCTAACTCGGCTTATTGATCCTAACCCTTGGTAAAATTATTAAATAATAATAGTATATTATTTATTAACACGAGGTAAAAACAGTGTGAACATAAATAATAAAGTTATAATTATTTAATGAGTTATTAAAATTTAATAAAATAGTTTTATTAGTATGGATGGGCATGTTATTTTTAAAATGGTCACCTCCGTTGGTATATTAATATAAATAGGATTTTCCCCTATTGTGAAATCATTCTAATATGAAATTATTTTTCTATATTCAACTTACAAGTTTTGTGAAAGCCATTATGTGAAGAAATGAGAAGGCATAATAATCTGTATTAGAATTATTATTTTTTCTCAATCATTAAATATTACTTGTGGTTTTTTACTTGTTGGAGGTTTTCCCACTTAAAATACTTGTGTTCTGTGTAAATTGATATGTGATTTTATAATTCTTTACAATCAATCTCTCTCTTAGATCTTGTATGTATGTGTATTTATGTATATATCTAATCATGGTCTCTTTTTCATGAGACCTCAACCTTATAAAGTATACATAGAACATGGGGATCTTGATGGGGGATTAAATATTTTCAAATAAATGTTTGAACTAGATGTAGTTTTAGGTGTAGGATGGATTACAAATAGGAGAAATTCAAACATTAGTCATGAAAACTCAAAAAAGAATGCATAAGAATTAAAAATCTAAGCCAACCTATTCATGTGGGGTTTTTTAATGACAATAAAGGATAAATTGAAAGAATTAATATTAGTTACCTTCCCAAATTCATTTACCACCTAATATCATATCCAAGCATGTTCTCCCCTTGATCTAATGCTATTGTTTTATTA
Organism: Torreya grandis; assembly: GCA_037957365.1. Taxonomy (NCBI): domain Eukaryota; kingdom Viridiplantae; phylum Streptophyta; class Pinopsida; order Cupressales; family Taxaceae; genus Torreya; species Torreya grandis. Next base: position 4,056,920 of record JARHVA010000494.1, read on the forward strand.
ACAGTGGCTTCTTTGATCCTCCATTGCCTCAATAACACTACACATAACCTAGGCTTAATTAAAAAAAATAATAATCTATCCTATCAAATGGATCTTGAAAATAACATAAATGATCAACATAAAAGGATTTGGAGACAATTATGCACTATAACTCTATAATTTCTAGCTTAAGAAATGGTGTTCTATACCCTTCTATTTATAGATTTTGGAGATGGTATAATATCAATCATGATCATCCATATCAAGATTGAGATTTGTGGACATAGATTAATCCAATATTTGAAATTAAATCCATAAATATCCTCATTTCAATTTGGAAGAAAATGCATTAATTAGGCATGGGTGACCCATAATCTAGATATTTTATGCAGTTATAGCTTATGGATGCAACCCCATAGATGATGTCACTAGGTGATGCATATATTGGGAATTAATTTATAATATTAAAATAATAAATAACCTCTATGTAAAATATATTTAATCTCTTTATATGAATTAATTAGCCTTAAACAAGAATAATCAATATTTGTGCAATTCTTTGGAAATTGACACTCAATTAATCAAAATGGTCATAAAGTCATATTACTGGGTTATACTTTGACTTGAGAAGAATTGGAATGCCATGTTAGATTAATTACAACTGTATTCCCATTTAGGATATTTTAAACACAAAATAACAAAGGTACATGACATGTACTAATAAATTAGTTGAAAACAGTGATCTAGAGCATAAAAAGGTAAAATTGTCATTTTGATTCGAAATGAATTGATCAAAGCTAGGTATCTCTTAAAATTTATTACCCCATTTAGGGATACATTGGCATAAATTGATACTTTTTATGAAAATCTCAGACCATTTATCATGTTTTTAGTGATTTTGACTTAAATTGGGAATTTGAGTGAAATTAAAGTACGATTGACAATTTCAACACAAATGATGTTAGGAATTGGATGTTTACATTTTACCCCTTTTTGAGAAGGTATAGAAAGACATTTAGGCAAAGTAACATCTTTTCAAATAAAATAGTTGTCAATAATGAATTGGAAATGACCCATGATTCCCCCTCAATAGGACATACTAAGATGAAAGAGAAGGATGAACTCTAAAAAAAAAGGAACAATGAGAGATTAGCTCATGGAATAGATCACATCCAGATGAGTTAATACTTGCACATGTGGTTACCATCAATAACCAAAATATAATTAGAGGTATAATGGGATCCAATTATAGGGGGAATAGATAAGAGTCAATCCAAACATGTAAGGGACACACTTTAAACACACCTAATTTGAGAGTGTAAGCTACGTACTTATGGCATTAATCAATCCTGAGATAAGTTACACAATAAAACATTGCCATCATTGGCAAAAATTTGGAGAGATTAGAATTAGAGGAAAAAGAGAATGTGGTCTCCAAAAAATGATAATAAGAAGTGCCTCAGTTTGCTTGATTTGATCATGATAAAAGTTTTTTTCCCTAGCAGGGCTAATTTTGATCATTGATAAAGAGTAAATAATGGCTTTCCCTTATAGGGATGATTTAGATTTGTTAGCTAATTCAAATTTCTTGCCCCAGCATGGGTAAAGTGTCAAGTAAGTAACTCAAGGATATAACCTAAACCATAGATTAGAGTGGGTGGATGCAAACATAGATGTGATGGTGTAATGGTTCTTATAGAAAAACACATAAAGCTAAACATATGAAAATGCATGAAGTTATGAAAGAGTTGAAAAGAAGGGAGGTGACCAAGCTGACTCTATAAGTGCAAGATAAGTTGATACTACTTACATAGTTCCATGCACTCATGTTCCAACATGAACTTTAGGCCAATGTAGTTCACCTGATATTGGGAGATAATATAATGAGGGATGACGAAAATTTACCAAATATTGATTGGACTCATGAATTATGAGAAGAGATGAAAGTCTAAGCATTGAGTCATGTGTTAAACCTATTGAACCTAGTTTATGCCTAATGACCTTGAGATATATTCATCAAAGTTATGTTCATGTTAATAATTGAGTTTAGAGCACAAAGTGATTGACATAGAAAAATAAATTAGGAATTATAAATATGACTACATAATAATGACATTTCATTTCAATTACACGAAGCTGGTCCAAGTGTGAATACCTATACATAAGGATAATGCTAAATAATTAACAAAACTAGAGTTACAACTATTTACATATAGATAAAATAGAAAATACAAAGAAAAAGATAAACATAAATGATCCCAACTTAAAATTAAGATATGAACAATCAAGACATAAGTAGGAACAAAAATGTTTAAAAACAAAAAAGTAATAGCATCTTAACAACATGAGAACAAGATAGGAATAGTCAAGATCTATGTAGACCATCAAGATGTTCTAGAAAAGAAAACAAATAATCAAGACCAAATAAGAAAATAAAAGGCCAAATAACACCGATAATAATCAAATGAACAAAAATGTTTGAGATTAACTTAATAATATTAGATCGATATATAAATAACCAAAATCTATGTGAATCATCAAGATGCCCTTGAAAATAAAAGAGAAGAGCAAAACCATACATGGAAACACAAGACCAAGGTGATACAAGAAGTACTAAAAGGACAAAATAGGAAGAAATCAATAAAGAGATAAGAAAGCACAATAAAACACCAAGAAAAAACAATAAAACACCTATAAAAATCAAATAAACATGCATAAACAAAAACCAAGTTAGTGTAGTTTAAAATAGTTATTCATGCACATGTGGTAGAGGAATTATTTTCCACCACAATATAACAAATAATAAGGACACAAAAGTTGTTCCCTAATTAAAAAAGAATAATGGCATAAGAAATGTGGGGAAGAGAAGAAAAGGAAGGGATTAGCTGAGTTGACTCTAGATATACAAGAAAAGTGGATGTTGCCTACAAAGTTCCATAGATGCATGTTCCAACATGAATTTCAGACCAAATGTAGTTCTCCCAAGAAGTGGGATAAAAGAGAAGGTTGATGACTAGAACATATGATTAATGTGTTATAATAAAAGGGAATACTTGATAAATGATATTGGTCTTAGAAAATGGCAAGAGAATCAATATGACTTACAAATTGAGAAGCCAATAGAATTTAAGTTGCTTAAAAAGTGGTAATAATGTGAAATGGTGGGATGAGGGAAAATGATCTTATAAAATTGCAAGTTCATGGGACAAGATGAGTTGCACAATGGAAAGTGATTAGGATAAAATTCTTGAAAAATGGAAAGAGTGTGAGGATCAGAATGTACAAAAGGAAAGTACAATGTTTTTGTTCTTATGTAGGTCATCTCAAATGTTTTCAGTATTTTTGGAATAAAATATTTAAAACAGGGACCAACTACTCAATGATATTCTGATCTGAGAGTAGAAGTTCCAATAAATAGCTAAGCTAACTATAATGACACTATGTGAATATAAACAATAGATCAAGGAACTAATTGAGATATCTAATAATAGATAAATCTAGCTATAATGGCACATGCCTATAAATTGATGAGAGTGAGGCATCCGTAAAAGATAACAATGTTCACTAGAGAGCAACAAATGTAATATAGAACAATGTGCAATACAAAATCAATCTAAGGAACCATGTGGTAGGATAAGATTCTAAGATGAAAAGGTGTTTTTGTTCACTTGTTTGAAGAAGAGGCTACAAATATTATCCCAACTGAAATGGTTTATATAACTAGTGTCAAAGATGTTCATAATGTTGATGAGACATAATTAGTATCATAATTGGTCAAGGGAAAAAAAGTGTTCAGGTTACAAAAATCCAAAGTCATAACAAAGAATATGGTTCTCAAAGAGAACGGTCTAAAAAATAGGGTCCAATAGATAGATGCTCTAGTAGTCAAATTAAGAATGAGTTTTTGGAGGAGAATAGTCCAAAGAATATGTTTCCCAAAGAGAATGGCACAAAGTCAGATCAAATGCATTCAAAGTGCCAACAATCCAAAATATTTCACTATCTAGAGTCATGGAAATAATAGGGCTCATGTGAGAATAGTCTAGGGTAGCATAAAATGGTAAGATAAACTTACTTCAACACAATTTACCACCAGGTAAGGGGTATTGTAGACAATAGTTTAGAGTTTTTCATGTGTAGAACCTCTTAAGGTGCATAATGTTCATGGGCTCTGGATGTTCTTCACCATTGGTTTTAGCCAATCAATATGCCTTCGATCCATAGTTTACCATGATAATAAATGGTCCTAACCAATTAGGTTGAAACTTACCTTTTTTCTTACATTTACCATTTGTGTTCTTTTGGTTCTCTTTCAAAACCAAATCATCAATCTCAAATTACCTAGGTAGAATGTGCTTATTGTAGCTTCTCCACAATCTATTCTGATAGGCCTACAATATTTTTAGGGTAGCTAAATACTTACCATCAGGAAATTTTAGTTCTTGGATCATTTCGACTATGTAGTCCTCATCATCATCAATATGTTCCAGTGATACTCAAAATGATGGTAGCTCAATCTCAATTAGTATAATAGCTTATGTTCCATAGATAAGGGAGTATGGAGTGGCTCCTATTGGGGTTCGATGATTAGCTCTATAAGACCAGAGGGCAAGAAAGATTTAAAATCTCTAATTACAACCAATGTTATTGATAATATTCTTTAAAATACATATAATGGTCTTGTTGGATGCCTCAGTTTTTCTATTTCCTTATTGGTTATATAGAGTTGATTTCTTATGCTTGATCTTGAATTTTTCAAAAAGAGATTTTACATCTTAATTTACAAAAGATCCACCAATATCAGATATAAGTCAAGTTCAGATCCCATATCGATAGATGATATGGTAATGGATGAATTTGGATATGTACTTCTTGGTGACATAAGTGAGAAGAATGGCCTTAATTCAATTAGTAAATTACTCATTAGAAGTCATCATGTGCTTATGTCAATTTGAAGATTTTGGTTTTATTTTCTTGATGAGATCAAGGACCCATATAGGGAATGACCATGGTGTTGTGATTGGCTATAGTGGTAAAGAAGTTACACGTATCAAGTTTCCATATTACTAACAAGGAATGAACATTCTTACATAATTGCAAGCATTGGTCTCCATTTTTGACCAATTGTAGCCTATAATAAGGAGCTTCTTTGTTATTACTACATCATTGGTATGGGACCCACTCATTCCCTATCAACCTCCCTCAATGCTAATTGGAATTCTCTTGAAGATAAATAATGAAGAAGCATCTCATCATAGCCTTTACGATAAATAATATTTCCAAGGAGGCTATAACATGATAAATCATGATGGAATAATTTTTTTGGGTTATTGGATAGGTCGGCTGGGAAAACATGATCATGGAAGTAGTTATAAAATTGTTGGAACCAAGGTAATTCATGTGGGGGATTGGGACAAAAAATGTTGCATACCCTTTTTGAATTTGATATAATTTGCATAGGTTGAACAAGATTCTCAATAAAACATTGATACTCTTTATCACCATGATCTATTTGTATCATGGATCCAATCATTTTCATTACATTGACTAATCTTTTATTGGCACTTGTAACTTATTCAAACTATAGAGATTTAAAGTGACCTTTGAGATTATTACAAATTTGCTTATAAGGAACAATTTTGTCATCTATGGTCTGATAATGATTAGTTGTTTGATTTATGATCAACTATTAATCCACATAAACCTTTAAACTCTAAATATCCAACTATATGGTAAGGTGAAGCCCTATAATCAATGCCTCATACTTGGCCATATTGTTCATACAATGAAATTATATATTAAATTCTTTAGGAATCAGATCCCCCTAGGTTTCAATCAATAATATTCCATCTCCAAATATTCATGGGAAGTAAAGGAGTGATCAAAATATAGCTTCCATTATTCATGTTTCATCAGTTCTTATTCTATCACCATAATAGAATCATCTAGAAAGTTGAATTTTAGTGGTCGAGTATCTATGGTAGGGGCTTATGCAAGTTGATCAGCAATTACATTCCCCTTGATTACTTCATGATTCTAATAATCAATGTCAAATTCACTTAGGATCATAACCCACTTATCCATGCCTCTTTAAATATATGATTTGGATAATAAGAATTTGAGAGGGTCCACCTTGGTGATGATAATAGTTTTTTTTATCATATAATATTGCAATTTTTGTGTAGCAAACACCATAGCTAAACACACCTAAATAGGATTATAATTATGTTCATAAGTAACCAGGATGAATCTTAGATAATATATTTCATTTTTTTTACCTTGATCATCATGTTGGGATAAAAGTGCCCCCAGTGCATGCTCAGTTAATGATATGTATAGAAGCAGTGGTCATCCAAGCATTGATGACATCAAGATTGAAAGATTGGCCAAATATGTCTTTATTTTTAGAAATTATATTTTATAATATTAATCACATTGAAATTTGATCCATTTCTTCAATATATGGGTAAATGGGTGACACTTATCTGCTAATCAAGAAATGAACCTGCGTATAGATTGGATCTTTCCCTACAGGCTTCATAACTATTTAAGATTGTCTAGTGGAGGCATTTACATAATGTACTTGACCTTGATAGCGTGTACTTCAATCCCTCTTTGTGATATAATGAAACCTAGCAATTTTTTTGAAGTGGCACCAAAGACACACTTCTTAGGATTTAGGCAGACTTTATATTCATGAAGCCTCTAAAAGATTCTTCACAGAACATGAGATATCCAGCTCTTGTTCTTTATTTTGATAGTATATCATCAAAATAGTCCTCAATAATATCATGCATCTTGTCATGGAAGACAACAATCATGTCACATTGATATGTGTCTCTAGTGTTCTTTAATCCAAATGGCATGACTTGGTAATATAATGTTCTCCATAGAGTGGTGAATGCAATCTTGTGTTGATCTTATTGGGCTATCTTGATTTGGTTGTATCCATAAAATCCACCTATCAAAGAAAACATCTCATACCTATCTATCAAGGTAATAATCATGTCAATGTTGGGTAGAGGAAAATCATCTTTGGGGTATGCTTTATTGATATCTCTGAAACCAATAAAACTATGTATACCCAAGGTCTTTTTACTCACTAGAACTATGTAGGAAAATTATTTATATTAATCCAATGGCCTAATGAAACCTATTTCTAACAAATTTTCCATTTATAATTTAACTAATAACTTAATGCATGGATGTAACTTCCTCAATTTTTACTTGATTGGTTTGGCATTGGGTGGACAATAAGGTAATGCATAACCAAGTATAGGTCTAAGCTTGGCTGTCAAAGTATGCCCATGAAAATTTCAATATAATCCCTTAAGAGGCATATAATTTGATCATATTATGCTTCAGTAAGGGAAGCTCCAAGATAATAAATTTTGGGATGCTCATCATTCCCTAGGTTCACTTCTATTATGTTTTCCACAAGGAATGTAGATCCATCTTATAAAATTTTAGGCAAGGTATGATCATGATCATCTTCTTTAGTTACATCTTTTTGTTGTTCTTCCCAATGTTATGGATAGAGTGACAAATCAAAATAAACCATCTCTAGTAAAGGCGTAGTAGTAAAAACCTCTATAAACTCAATAGTGAGATTCTCAAACATTAGCTATTATTCTAAAGAGATGATTATGCTGGATATAGAACTTGGGATAGATGTACCTTTTGTGTCCTAAGGGGATGAGAAAACTTTCCTTACTGAGATCGTCTGAAATAGGTTTTCACTCAAAGGCTTATCTTTTTCTTTACGTTTTTTATTGCTGAGCATCTCAAAGAGGTTTTCACCCAAAGATCTTTATGTTTATTCTTTATTATGACAAATAAATTTTTCCTATTCTCTAAAATAGATAAAAGGATATAATGAGAAATCAAATCCTTATTTATGATCACCAATGCCCAATCCATCTCATAGGCCCATGTATTCTGCAATTGATTTTTCATTTTGAAACTCATTAAAATGTATGACTAAAGTTTATTGGTTCCAATAAAATAGTTTAGAATGGCAATGACATAGGTAAAAATGAGGGTTTGCTTCATGGGAGGAAGCTTCAATGGTAAAAATATGGTTTTCTTCTTCATGAATGGAAGTACCACTAGAATAGGTTCATGCTTCAAGATGGAAAACTCTAATGGTGGGATAGGTTCATGTTTTAGGATGAGAAGATCCAATAGTTAAGGTCAAAATGGCATTAGAATAAAATAGGTATATTTTAGGAAGCTCATCAAAAGGGATATAATTTAATGTTGTGTCTCCACCAAAACTCTTATCACTAGTCAATTTATAAAAATCATTATCAAAAGTTATGAGGTCACCTCTAGGTGGTATAAATCCAAGACCATGATTCAAATTAGGTACACCATTTGATAAGTGTTCTAGGATTCCTTACGCTTATGGGCCAAGGCCTTTTACTATTTAATCAAGATGATTTATTTTTTGATTAGTGATTATATAATTTAGATTATAAAAGCAATCAATAAGTCCTAGAGAATATAACTAGTCTCCCTTGGTAAAATCCTCTTGATCTTTCTTTGGTGTAATAGCAAGTAAAGAAAACACAATTCATTTTTATTATTTCTTCTTCAGTTTCCAAATTAGGTTAGGTCCATTAAGATTCTTTGAAGTTTTAGGATTACCAAATATTTTTGGTGTTTTAAGGAGATTTATAACATGGAAGGCATCATTAACATTGTATGTGGAAATGCCCATGTCTTTAATAACAACTTGTTTCACAAGAGTTGGGGAAATAGATTAGCTTAAGTAGACGTGAGATCACTAGGGTTGATATAATTGGATGGAGGTGGAAGTGAAATTATAGCCTTGTTCATCTTTCACAATGAATTCATAACTTGGACAATAGTTATAATTACAAAATTGAACCTCAAGATGTTTACAATACTCGTAAGGCTATTGATTAGTGAGAATAGTGACCTTATGGAACCGATACAGGGTGGATTGAATAACCTGTAATTCATGGATCCAAGGATGACCAAGAAGTATGTTATAAGGCAATTTAATATATATAATATTAAGAAATTTATGGTGTGAAAGGACCAAAGAATGATTGGCAACCAAATATTACCAACAAACTCCCTTTTGGCATTATCGTAAGACTTGATGGTGATTGTCTCTAGTTGAATGCGTTTTGAAGTATATCCCAATATTTGTACCAACTTAAGATATATGATGTTTATCACTAAACTATTGTTTATAATAACTTGCTTGATCTTATTATATACAATGACCACTTCAACGTACAGTGGGTTACTAGGGCTCAGTCCAAGTGTAGACATGTCTTCTTGATCAAACATTACTTGAAAAAATGAAGACAAATGTCCCATAAGGTTCTAGAACTGTTCATGAATTATAAAATTGTGAATAATGGATTGTTGTGAAATATTTTTTAGAATATTTATATGGACTTCAGATGTAAGTAAGAGATCTAAAATGGAAATATGTGCAGGGGTTTTGCTCAATTAGTTGGATAAACTATAAAGCTTTTCAACATTGGGGTGAGATGACTTGGCTTTAGCTAACATAGTAGTTGTATTTGGATCCATTGGAATAATGTTCACTTTGGCTTATATGTAAGAATTAGGAAAATGGACTTATAGAGTAACTCATGAGGAGCTAGGTGAAACTACTTAGCCTAGAGGTGGCAAGGAGCTATTATAATCAAAAGATGAAAGAAAAGGGCATTGGAGGATGAATCACAAGTGTCTTGTTGTGTTTCTATAATTTTGAGTTATCAAGGAGACATTATAATTAGAGGAAGTGTGTTGTCCAAAATATTAACCCATGCAAATGGAGTTCCAATACAATTGTGTGAACCAGATGTGGTAGTACTAGAGGGAGAGGGTGTTGACCCGATAATAATGGGTCCCATAATATGAGGAACATGAGACTATTCACTTGTAGTGAAAGTAAAAGTGTAAATGTGGGTTGTATAAATGCATCCCATGATGTTTTTATAGTCATAAGGCATATTATTGGAACCCAAATTGTTAGTATGGGTATTATGATCATGATTATGCTCATCCTGATTATTATTTTGGCCTTAATTTTGGTTCTGATTCTACCTCTATCATTGGTTTTGTCCTTGGTTGTGGTTTTTCCTTGTTTATGGTTGATTATGTTAAGGAAAGGGGTCCTTGTAGATTCTCATATCCTAATTTATTTCCTTATTAGGGGCTATCTCAAACTCAACTTCACCACTTTCAATGTGATCTTCAATAATATATTGCAATTGGATGCAATGATAAGCACCATGAACAAAAACATGATGAATGTTTCACCATTAGTTCTCCTTGTACCAATATAGTTTTTTGTTAATCTTGGGATTAATGCCTTGGTACTGGACATACAATCAAGTTATCTACTATAAGAATTTATATCATAGTTTCAATTGGGTTTCCCAATTTGCTAAAGACCCTAAAATCACTATGTTTTGTTATTTTTGGAGGTTGCCTCTAAAAATTAGGTGGTGGATTAGGAGGATATAATTATACACTTGGGATCGATAGGTCCTCCACCATTTTTACATGTCTTGTTTTAGTCATGCCATTTCCAATCATGTTTTTTTTCTTGGTGAAACCCTTAGGATTCTTTTGTGCAACTATTTGGCTAGAAGATTGGGTTAGACTTAAAGTTTGACCCTACGTGAAAATATTTAAAAGGCCTTTTGTAGTAAGATCCTTCTCAATATTTACACCTTGAGTTGATTAAGAAATCAATTCCTAGGAATTTGTTGCTTTGAATCAACTATGTTATGCTAGTTTCGGGAAGTTCTTTGTATATTTACCATTATACATGTTGGTTTAGATGAACTAGACAATTTGTCTTCAAGGATATCCTAAATTCAAATAGAATTCTTAGGTTTCTATGTTTTAAAGGTGATAAGAAGCTCTTCATGATTACAGAATTTGTGTTCTATGTCTTGAAAAACATTTTGCACAACCTCTTGTGTCTTTTTTTATTCATTTGAGACTTCTTGATCAATTATTGAGTTATTAATCAATATTTTGTTGTTAAGATTTAATAATATTTCCTTGTTTCTTAGAATCATCATTGTGGATTTAATTAGCAACAATAGATTTAGTTAAGTCTGTGCTGATTAGCATACCGTTGACTTATTTTCTTAATCTTGTTAATAAGATCTTAATCAATTGGTTTTGACTCTACAAGTATTTTCTTACCTTTTTTATAGGAAGAATGTATATTTGTATTTTCAATGTAAAGGAAAAATTTATCTCATTATTGTTTGCCTTACCTAAGTAAGGTGTGTAATTTCTCCATAAGAAAATCTGAGGGTAATCTAGCACTAGATTCTATCAACCTAAAGATTTTTTTATCTCAGTTATCTTGATATTTAGTATCATTACCTTTAGATATTAACATTATATGAATGTCCTAAAATATAATCAAATTATCTTAACCATCATAATAATATTCTTCCTTAAATTTAGGGCCATAAGGGACTTCACTATGAGTGTACCTTTGATTCATGTCTAAAAATGGGTCTACTCTATATGTTTGAGTAGATTTGAATCAATTTTTTATAAACCTTTAAACAAGGTATTGATTTTGATCTTTCTTATAGACAAATGTCTAAGGTACCAAAGATTCTATAAAATGAGGGTGGCTTAGAACCACACATAATTATAATAATGATTTTCATGAATTTACGCAACCTTTGGGTAAAGCTGAAATCATATAAATTTGAAGAGAGTATGATAACTCAAAAATCCAAGGTGAAAACTATTACACCAAAGCCTGTATTTTTTTAATATGCCAATACTATAAAATCTAGTTCGACTTTGACAAGTTACTACTAGAAAACTACAATAAATCCATTCATATTAGGAAGGAAACAATTCGAACCAAGAAACTAAAGATGCGAAAACATGTAATAATTCATAATTATAAAACTAGAACCAAATGGGCAACACAACGCTACCACAAGCTAATAGGAAATATAGTATAAAATGATGATAATGTGTTAAAGAGTCTATAAATGGCCTTCAATGCAAATTGGAAATTTAACCCAAGTTCCCTCAAGTTAAGTACAAATGGTGAACCCAATTTAACACATCAACCTTATAAACTTAGAAAAGTGCAATTTTGAATTTAAAATATCAATGAAGGACTCAATAAAATTTGGTAAATGGTGTAGAATAAAATTCATAACAAAAATACACCAAAACAGATGATATGACACAATATTTTAGATGATAAATTTGAACAAAAAAAAGATTGATTTTCACTTGGACAATGTAACACCTCCTTGTTGAAGAAATTGTGGATAATGTGTTTGGTTATGATATTTGTTTAAACATAAATTTGTGACTCAAATCAATACCAAGGAATCTAGGACCAAAAAGACAAATACAACTAAGTAATCATCCTAATACCTAAATTGACAAGGTTACATGATATCATTTGAAATCCATATTTATACATGTACTTAAGAGGAATTTAAATGTTCATCCAAAATAAAAGCATGATAGATAGTAGGGTTTTTACACCCCTCCTTTCTCAAATGATAATATGATGATATGGACCTTGGGATATACCTCACACAAATAATATTTACATAAAAAGTGGGGTTTGTCTAAAGCTTCTACAAGTTTTGAGCATCTAGATTGATCCCATATGTACCAACTTTCATGTTAGCGTGTAAGAGAAGTAACATATCAATTGGGTCTATGTTAAATATATTGTTGTGAAAATGTGTAGTCTTTTTCACAAACACCACATCAACCACTTGCTCAGTGTAGTGCGATGTCCAAAATAATCATATGTCCTAACCTTAGCCTCCTACTAACGAAGATGGTTTAACCGCTATAACCACCATCCTAGTGTGATTATTCCAATTTTTATACCCTCCTCATGGAGAGGATTTGAAGATTATTCTAGGAGATGAATCCCCTAGTCAAATCTTCCTTATATAACTTATAAGAGGTGATGAAATCTCCCTCACAAGCTAAAATGCATAAAATTAAAAAACTAACTAAAAAGGCTTTATGGTTGTTTCTACACAACCCAGTTCATACAGTTCTTGGGGAGAGCCTTCAAAACATCTTATTTATGCCTTTGGAATAATGCATGATTTGTAATGAAAATGGTGAATTTTATCCCACATGTTCCCTATAGGGGATGAGGGAGAGAATACACGCACACGTTCTTTCTTATTCAAACAATTCTAATGAAATAAGAAATGATAAATGACTTATTTAAAATAAAAAATTTAAGTGAGTTTGGTTTTAAAGAACCAAATTTAAGTGTTTAGTGATGTTTTCTAGCCCTTAGCCTTAAGATACAATTATTTTTAAAGAATAAATACAAAACATTCAACATAAAGAAGCAATTTTTCCTTTAAAGCACCAAATGGAAAGGTTCCTAATTTTTTTAAAGCACCAAAAGAGGGTTAAATAGACTTAAATAATCTCAAATTTCTGCTTTCATCATGGTTTATACATAATAATGTGAGTCTTATTTAGCTTTAAATCACTTTTACAAACAAGATAAGTATCTTTGATTTAAGTGTTTTAAGGTCTAAAAACATAGTGATCATTGACAATAAATGTTGATTATTATTGATTTATTTAAGACCATCATCGATAAAGTTTCAACCAACTATGTCTAGTCGATACTTAACTATTGATGGTTACCTATAGACCTGAAGGCATCAACATTATGCTTCTAAATAGTGATGTTAGAATAAATTATCTAGAAGTTAGGATTTTGGATTAAAGTATGTTCAAACCTGAGACTTAAGAAACCTAATTTGTTAGAAACAAACTTGAGAAAATTCTTAAAATGAAAAATTTTAGGTTGTGTCTTCCCCTACAATCCAACCAACAAAAAATGGTAATACTATTAGTGATCACTTAGAACTATCAATGGTCATTGTGTGACCTGTGTGTAAAAAAAAATATGGGAAAACAAACATAAAAAAGTTTTTAAAAGAATTTTTAATGACTATAACAGAAATTTATAATTTTCATAGAATATTCCTTATTTAGATGGACTCTATGGGTCCCATTGGGCATGCCAAGATCTAAGATGGATTACAAGTATGATCAATTCAAACATTAGTCTTGAAAACTCATAAAAGAATGCATAAGAATTGATAATCTAAGCCAAACTATTCATGTAGGGTTTGTTAATGATAATAAAGGACAAATTGAAAGAAATCACTATTAGTTACCTTCCCAAATCAATTTCATCACTGAGGAGTAGTTCCAATAATGTTCTCTCATTGATCTAATGCTCTTGTCTTTGTCAATAATGGCTTCTTTGATTCTCTATTACCTCAAGAACACTATACATAACCTAGGCTCAATGGAATAAATCCCTAATCTAGATTATCAAATGAAGCTTGAAAATAACATAACTGATCAATAAAAGAGGATGTGGAGACAATTTTCAATTATAAATCTACAATTTTTTAGCTTAAGAAATGCTTTTCTATGCCCTTTTATTTATAGATTTTGGAAATGGTCTAAGATGAACCATGAGTATCCATCAAAATATTGAGATCTATGGCCATGGATTAATCCAATATTTTCAATTAAATCCATACATACCCTCATGTCAATTAGGAAGAAAAGACATTAATTAGGCATGGGTGACTCATAAACTAGATATTGTATGCATTTATGACTTATGGATGCCACCCCATAGCTGATGTCACTAGGTGATGCAGATATTGGGAATCAATTTATAGTATTGAAATAATTAATAACTTTCATGAAAATCCACTTAATCTCTTTATTTGAATTGATTATCCTTAAATAAGATTAACCAATATTTATGCAATTCTTTAGAAATTGGCCATCAATCAATCAAAATGGTTAGAAAGTCATATTATTGGGTTATAATTTTCCTCAGGAAGAATTGGAAAGTAATGTTAGATGTGTTAGAGCTGTATTCCCATTTAGGATGTTGTCAACACAAAATAACAAAGGTAATTGATGTGTACTAATAATTTAGATGAAAAAAATGATCCAGAGCACAAAAAGGTAAAATTATCATTTTGACTCAAAATGAATTAATCAAAGTTTGGTATCACTTAAAATTCATTGCCTCATTTAGGGATACATTGGCCTAAATTGGCACTTATTTTTGATAAGCTTGAACCATTTGGTGTATTTTTATTGATTTTGACCTAAATTGGACATTTGAGTGCAATTCAAGTAAGATTGACAATTTCAACACAAATGGTGGTAGGAATTGGATGTCTAAATTAGGAAAACTTTGGCATCTTCCTTGAATTTCTATAAATAGTTATACTTATTTCAATAATAAATGTGTATCTCAACTAGTGATAACTAAAAGAACATGTACCTATAGAAACAAATGTAAATAGAAAGGAAACTTGCCTAATGAAGATAAACTAGACAAAATTTAGAGTTAAAGAGAACAAAAAATAGTTGATAAAATAAATAAACATATCCTATAAATTAATGTAATTATTTTAAATAAATTTGCCTAATGATGGAGCAACCTAAACTATAATTAATTTCCTTTGACTGAAATGGCATGTATTGGTTAAGATAAACTAAAATGGCTAGGGTAAGGGTAAATTGTTTTAATTGGGGTATTTGGAGGTCCAAAATGGTATAAATTTTGAAATGGTGTGAATTTGTCTCTTTTTTTTTCAAACTATCAATGCAACACTTTGTTATAATGTTGGCAGTCTCTGCTGGAGGTCACAATTAGTTATTGGTTACAAGTGGCATCGACAGTTTTATCAGCGTCAAATTTTAACATTGGTGACTTGGTGTGGAATTTAAATTTTTTGGGATGATGCCATAATTCAAGTATTTTGTGCATGTTGTTTAATATAAACCCTTTTGGGTGCTCAAGAATTTCCATTATCCCCCTCCTCTTGATATAATTATATTATGATAGAGATTTCAAGGTTTTCCCCTAAATTCTATGTTTATAAATGATATATCATGATTTTTCCATCAACAAGGGTGTAAACCAATACATACTCTCTTTCATCAACATTTACATGTTTCTCTTGTAATGCATTTCCAATCTTTGACAAGGAATACACCTCCTTATCCAACGCCTCTATAAAAAGTTCTTTACTAAGGTAAATTTGTTCCATAACTAACATTGGAGTTTTTATAAATTATTTTAGACTCTAACATTCATCTACACTATCATCAACAACTTAAACTATGATATGTTCAATCCATATTTCCTTTCACCAAGAATTAGGTTACTTAAACTTGATACTTCACCTTTGATTGACTATATGCCCTATTTTAAAGCACATGTGATCCATAAATGGATTCCCTTCAATATGTATAGATTAAAACCAATTTTTTTACCTAACCTTAAATTTTATCTAAGTAGGGAGATACACAAAAATGTCTACATTAACTAGAATAAAGGAAAAAGTGGAATGCCCTCTTTCAGCAGTAATATCGTTAATCATTAGAAAGTATATAATAGTGCACCCAATAGATCAAAAACCCAAATTATATCAAAACTAATAATGAAGGTTTAGAACCCTAATCCATGTCAATTTAGAATTGAATGTTTTAATTAGATAATTGGAATCTAGGTTCCAGGGTTTAACATCAAGTATGTGTTTATCCCAATCCTAATAGACATAATTGAATACAACCTACTGATCTTTCCAAAAATTAAAAAAACAAATAAAAAACACTTTTTTAAAAGGCATAATTCAATATTAATTTCAAAAATATGGTGCATATGGTGACACCTTTTGATAATCCACCCACGAAGAGTAGGTTGACATAGCCATAGTCATGTAAATCTACATATTACACGCTAAGTAAATAGACATTATTACATATTATATATCACCTCCATTTATTCATTATTAAAATGTTTATTAGGGGTGTCTTAGTCATGTATGACAAGAAGGATTGTCCCCCCATCCCCCCAAAACCTTAGAAAATGAAGGGTTCTAAGCCTCCCCAATAAGCCATCCAAATTTCACCCCTATAGAATGGTAGAGTCATATTTATTTTGTGTTGAAGCCTATATTAACATCCTATATAATAAATATGATTTATTTCCAAAAATAAATCCATGCTTTCCTTCTTCATTTTACTCTGCCACCTACATGACCCCTTTTAATCACACCATAGGTGGGATTTTATCCACGTCTAGAGATTATGTTAGATTTTATTAATTTTATTAATTTTTTGGTTAAAAATGATGTTGAGATTCATTTTAATGATAATGGTTTGAATGGATACAAAATCTATAATTATTAGGATAATTACCATCTAGATGAATTTAAAATAGTGTAAATATTTTCACACTTCAGGAAACACATTATTAGTCACACAAATGAGACAATAAATTTTATAAATCTATTGGAAGATTCTCAACATCAAACCCTAAAAAAAGATCTGAATGAGATTAAAATATAATTTATAACTTATAAGGCAAAATTTGGATATTTAAAATCTAAATATGTAAATCCAACACATAAGGTATCACCTTTCATGTTTAATATTTTAATAATTTATGTACCTTCTTCTAAAATCATTCCTTTTCCGACTCCTATTGATTCTATTTTGTAAGTTCTTCTCTTGATTAGAAAAATACTTTGATTTATTCTTAATTTACTCAACATACTTGACATTATTATTCTCATCTTATTCAAAATTGTCAACAAACTTCTCAAATTTATTCTATTGCCCACAATATTTCTCAACATGATATTTTACACAATGATTCTATTATAGCTTATTAATTTACCCAATATATTCCAAATATTAGTTTTACTAATAGATTCATGTGTTACATGATCTCAATATACAAATTAAATTATTTTATTAAGGGTGTCAAATTCTTTTTAAAAGGGTGTTGAAAATTGTCATTACCCAAATCAAAATGAAATTGAGGGATGGATAAATGGGATAGGTCACTAGAACATCTATAAACATAGATTTAAAATTTAAAATAATTATCATAAAAAACAAAACAAAACATCAATACTTTATTATTATTATTATACAAAAATTACATAGAAAGTTTTTACTCATGCATAACTCGATGACAGTGTTCAAGAGCATTCCTAAAATACCATTTTAAGAAATATTATCCATATAGTCAACCAAAGATTCTATTTTTAGTATTTTTTTAACCTTCAAATTTTACAAATATTTCATGTGACCTCAAATGCGTCTACAATGTTTCCCTTATTTGTGTAAATATCTATAAATCATAGGTTAACATATAGATTAAATTTCATCATGTAGATAAAAAATAAGTTAAAGATAAAAAGTTATAGAAAAGTGAAGAAAACATAAAATACATTTTTTTTTAGGTGATCCTATTTGAGTTTTAATATGTGTGAAAAATGGCACTAAGAATCTAGTTTCACTATGGCTAAATGAATCCAATTAATATTATTATTATTTTAAAATAAAAACAATCTTAAATGGAGAAATGGGTCATAATTTATTTCATCTATAATATATGCTTCCACATCAATAGGTCACATGTAAAATAACATGAGAGAGCTGAGATAGAGAATGAAATTATAGAAATTAAGTATTGCATAATAGTGACAAGATATATGATAACATGTAAAATTTATTGAACTTTTATTATATGTACCTATATGAAGAGGGTATGTACCTACGTACACAGGTGCATATGTACATATACATACATATATCCTAATAAAGAGAAAGATTCCATTTCATTATTTTCCACATAATAAGAAAATGTAATTGGCCTATGAAGAGGTAGAAAACTATTGGATGGTGTAAAGGATATTACATATCCTATTTGGACCATAAAATGTTTTTCACTATGGTACAATTGTCTAAATTTATAGTAGCTAACTATCATAAGTTCACTTAATAAAATTAAAATAATATATTATACAAATAACTCCACATTAGGTACCAATTTAGGAGTTTTCTACTGAACAAGAGTGTTTGAATCCTCTTAAATGGTTCAAAAAATAGTGTTAAATGAGTCACCCATGTGAAAAATCTATAAAATATGTTATGACTCTGAATACCTCTGTGTACACCAACACATCTCACTAGAAGTAATGAGTAGGCAAATACTACAATAATTGATGCAAACTAAGCACACCTACCTTCTAAAAGGCTCATTCAAAAGAAACAATGATCTTTAAAAATGGGCTTAAAAAACTAAGAAAGCATTATTTCATCATCACCCAAAAGTCTTTAACTAATTGGAAGATAGTGATATAAGTATATGTATCTCATGTGGAAATGGTGAAGTGATAAAAGATGTTAAAATTGAAAAAATGTTCAAAGGATGACTAGAGTACATAAACAAGTCGAAAATGAAGTGAAAATCCTCTAACTTCATTTTATGTGTTGTAAACATATTCGATAGGGTATTTCTAGCTAATGTTTTAAAAATCTATAATCAAGTGCTTTAGAGAAGGTGGGATCGATAAGACTACAAGGTTAGTTGATCCATATAGTTGCTCATGAAGGGGGAATGAACACATGGAAATTCCATAAAACATGAGACATATAACAATTTTCATGTAGGTTTTGAAAATACAAAACTTTAACAATATACCAAAGTACAAAACATGAATAACATATGATTATTGTGCTAAAAACAAAATCACCTTACATAAGAAAGTGATTATAGGTACTAAAATAATTTCCACAAATATATAGTACGGTGAAAATAAAGGTGTGTCCAATGTCTTTAAAATAATGGAATAAGTAAAATTAGAATATGAAACTAACCAACTAATATTAAAATTGATGAATAAGATTTTACAAAAGTAAATATCTTGAATGATTGGCCCAAAATCCACTATTTTGAACACATGGAAAATAAAAACCAATGAATAACTCAATGTTCACATGGAAGGATTATCATGTTGACATGTCAAAAAATAAATATATCTAAGGATGTGTACGCACAAGTTTTATATATCCACTAATTTAATAACATGATCAAAACAAATATTAGATTACCCAAAATAGTGTGCCAATTTTACAAATGACAAAATTATATTGAATAGGGTCATGTAAACTAGGCCTTGGTGAGGTAACCAATACAAAGAAATACAAAACACAAGGAATTTCCTTTGCATTATAATAATATCAGATAATAAACATGACACCCATAATAATAATGTCATATATGGACATATAAAATAACACAAATGTGCCTCAGAGTAAGTGTGTTAACAATTAACAAAAATAATGATTCCTGTTAAAAAATACAACATATAAACCAAAAATATAATCTATAAAAAATAATTATGATCTCACATTGTGAGTTATGATTGCATAATTGAATAAAATTAATGAATAAATAAATGAACTAATATCAATACATGATCTCGGTAAGATCAATGAATGGGTTATCTCATACAAGTCCATAACATGAAACTGTAATTATCTAGAAATAGTCAATGTCAAAAAAAGGGTGTTCATTCCACATTGATGGTAAAATAACCATGATTCCAAAAATAATATTAGAGTCTTTGTTGAATCCCAAATAAAAAAATATGGCCCCTAAAGCACAGGTAAGTCTTAAAGATATCTATAAGGATCCATTAAGGGATAGGAACCTAAGCAAAAAGGTCATTTGGTGGATTGATTTTTAGACAATAGTTAAATTTTAAAATCGTAAAGTTACATAGTAGACTAGTTACTCTATACATGGTCTAAAATATTGAAAACTTAGAAGAGTCCTTTCTAAAAAAATTGTGAAATGAATAATCTATAAAAGTTTGTTTGTATCTCTAACCTACAATAAATTCTCCATAAAAGGTTAGAGAAGTTATACAGAACACTATTTGACCTTATCTTTTAGGAGTCATTATCTTTGAAAAACATATATTAAAAACCTAAATTCAAAAAAAAACTATTTTTTTAATGTTAAAATTTTATAAATTTAATCAAAAAAATAACATCACAACCTGAGCATTCACAATTTTTCTTTGTTAGAATGCCTAGAAATCCTTGTAAATGTTGTTTTAAGACAAATGAAATGAACGTAGTTGTGGTTTGTTAAAAATAAAAATATTGGGTGTCTAGAAATAAATAAGGAATTAGGAAAAAAGTGTAGAAATCTTGAAGATTATAAATCCATTAGAAAGGGCTTGATAACAACTTGGTGAATATTCCCCTGATAAAAAATGTGCATAAACAATGTTAATTTTTAGAGATAATCTATAAAGGTTGTGATATGATATAAAAATTGAAACTACCTAGGTTAAAATAGAAATTGAAGAATAGGTTTCATGCAAAAATATGAGAGAGAAAAGATCGATAAGTGATTAATAGATACTCAATATCTCATAATAATTATGGTATATGACATCATATAATGTGAACTAGATTGATAATATTTGTACGTATAGAAATATGTTATATATAGCTTGAGAAATAGAACCTTCCCTCTCATTATTTTCCAAATAATTACTCAAATATAGTTACAATTTGAACAATTGGAATTTTTTTCTATAATAAAGGCAAAACATTTTCCTATTATGACCCTAGGAAAATGTGCACTATGATGAGCTTATCTATATTTATAATAGTATATAATGTCCTAAGTTAACATAATAAAAGTTGAAAATATATATTTTACCAACATAGGGTCACTTCTAACATTTTTTTTTAAATCCTTGACTTATGAAGCGCATTTTTATCCTTTGAATATTATATCCTTTTATGCCTCTTAGATATATTTTTCTCCTAATGGTAAGCTATTTAATAAACTATTTCCTAGTAAGTTAAAATAATATTCAATTTATTTTATTTATTAATTAGAAAATGGAAATTTTCATGGTTTCAAAACATAAATTGATGATTGGATATTTCTTTTTTTAATAAACATTAGCATTAAAGTTACATTTACATTTTTTTTCCAAATAATACAAAGATTGGATGAGACTATTAGTGAGCATATCAATATAACTAAGAATAATGTTACAAAATTGACATTCCAAATACTTGATAGTGAAATTAAAAGTATATTTTCTCAAATTTAATTATTACATATTAAGGTTAGAGTAATATTTAACACTTACCAATATTTCAATGAACTTTTTCATGAAGTTAGAAACATTGAAATCAAACATTTATTGACTAACATGGTTAAATTTAGGGCTAATTTCCATATCTATACTAAATTAAAGTTCCCATGTAAAAAATATTAAAAGCCAAGAACTAATAATAATGTTATTCAACCTAAGAATGAGGCCATTAATGTGGTGAATACTATGGATAAACCATGTAAAAGGCTAGTACTTATCCTAGTAAAGAGACTATAGATTATTAACAATGTTGAGTGGAAGTCCTATAAATGTTTTAAAAATATTTTTCAATGCACTATGTTTTATTTTATTCCTATTATATAAATGGATCAATCAAAGGTATTTATTAATAACTATGATGCCAACGCCTTATTCAATTCTCATTAATCCATGGAACTTTCTACATTCATATAAATTATATGGAAACATAATATCTCAAACCTTATTCATAATAACAAAATTCAAGTGGAGGAAACTAGAAAATAATTTTAGTGAATCAATGGATTCACCCATTTATCATTTAAAAATATCTATCAATCTTCTTACAAACTATTGTGGTCAACAAAATTTTCACTGTAATGTATTTATGGTAGCCAAAATATAACAATGTCATGTTATTAATACTTACCCACTTGAGGAATTCATAGGTGTGTTTATTGTTTATAAAATTAAGAGGGAATGTCCTCTAGTTATATTTGATGATCATGATATTCCAAATGATAACTATTAAAATGGAACAATATTTATATGAGTTTTCATAGTATATTGCCTATGAAAAATAATTATATATGTTATTTAAAAGGAATTGAGCTTTAATGTATTCACATATATATTTATCCATAGAAATAGACTATTTTAGCCACTAACATATGTTATTTGACACTACATAATGAGAATCTCAACCTAGACTTATCATACATGACTTCTTCATATTCAAACAATTCTCACACATCATTGGCACATACGCATGATAGTCAAGAAGCTGATACATTATAAGTTACTATTAGGCACATAAATTATACTTTCAGTCTATGTTAAATCAATTAAATAACCTAATTAGACATTTATAAATTGTCATATTGATATTCATATCTCTTAGATAATAATGTGACACTCAGGAACTAACATCAATGTTACTTTCCTCAGCTTTACATTACTTCCCTTAACATATAAATATGTTTCTAAAATAAAATAAAATCATTTATTTAGTTCACCTAATTCACATAACATGTTGTAGGCATGGAAAATTACTTTATTGAACACATATAATTGAAAATGAAGGTCAATATTATTCACCATATGTAATTCTTAAGTACCTAACAAACACTTTACTTAATGTTGATAAAATATGTCATATTTTCAACCTATCACAAATAAATTAGTAGATTAATTCATCATAAAACTATTAGGTACGCCAAGGTAGGTCAAGTGAAAACATTGTAAATATCAAAGATATAATTGTAGGTGCATTCATATACTGAAATAAAACAATTTCACATTCAAACTAAGTGGATGAACTTCAAGTGTATTGACTTCCCAATTTTGATTAATTGATATGTAAACAATGATCAATCATAAAATGATTGACTAGGGTCATATTGACCATTATATACTTCCTAACTTTTTACAGGTGTTCATATTTCACAAGTAGACCTAGGGTTTCAGGAAAATGAAGGCTAATTTATAGAGATGTGCATATAGTCAAGGGTAAAATATGACACATATAGAGACAAATTAGGTAGATGCATCACATTGTATGATCATAGCAAATTACAATATTCCAATCCATTAATGCTAGCCTCAATCACCTATGTGTGATAATTTTTCCCAACGTATAATGTTAGTGACACAACATGCAAAAATGATTAGTTTTGGATTTATAAGAATCATATAATCCCATTTTATTCCCTTTTTGATATCAAAACAAAATAATTTTAAATTGATTATATTTTAATTATGAGCATGCTATTTCCTTAGTACTTTTCATAAATAACATATTACATTATGAGATCAATCTCAATTATTTATATTAGTTTTTATTCTTTATTAACATATATTGAAATTTTAATTAATTATATATTTTTAATTTATTTTAATTCATATTAATCTAAAAACACGGTAAAATTATTGGTGAATATGTATATTACACGTTTATTTTTGAGTCATAGGCTTATATTAGGATTTTATTTAATTTTAATACAGTTTTACATTTTTTCCATAGATTTAATTTTAATAATGATTCCAAAATAAGATTTGTGTTTATTTAACACTATCAAGAATTTCTCCATTTTGTCTGATCTTCTTTATAATTACATGTTTCTATCATATGCCACCTAATAAGGTTATTTCCTATCCTATAAGGTGAAGCAATTGTCTACATGGTTATAAATTGAACAATATTGGATTTATCTTCAATCCCCTAAAATATCTATTGAAATTATAATTAGCATGCTTTATTTTTCATATTCTTTTGATGCTAAAATTATCAATGAGTATGTAAAAATGATTGACATTGTTTACATGAGCAAAATTGAATATGATAATCAAATTAATCGAGGTAACCAAGACTATCAGTATAGAATTACCCATATTGACCTTAGTGGGGTAGATATTTATCAAGTTCAAGCCTAATCTCAATTCTAAATTCATGTCAAATAAAAACTTAGTGATTTAGATAGAGTCCTAAAGCTAATACTAAACTAAGAACATCATCACCAAGCTTATTTTGATATATCTAAAGCACAGTAACATTTAATTATTAATAATATTCCTACTTTTACACCTCTAATTACATAGATGATACCCACCCAAGGTGTGGGGGAAACACATAGCACATTAAAAAATTCCATGTATATTAATATGTAGGAGACATATTCCCATTCTTTGATGACAATGCATATTAAATCATATACCTATTCTACAACACATTCCATTGAATATAATATTATAAATATTCAAGCAAATGCATTAAAATTAGAGTTTGGTAGATCTCTATCTAATCATTCATTAGATATGCATGATTTGCTACATAATCCAATAGATCGAAATATATCATGATATCCCATACCTTTATATTTTGTAGGTCACGATAGAAAATATATCATGATATCCATTTATATGATGGAAAAAGGGATCCTAAAAACACATTCTAATATTGCATGCATATTGCTTAGACTATGCAAATAAAAACCGTTCACTAACCATTATTTTCAAGGGATTCTCAAATGTTATGATTTAAGATCAAGATTTAATGCTTTCATAATCCATACAGTAATAAATATATTTTTTTAGAAACTATGTCACAATTTTTGATGATAAACATTTTATATCATCATATATGATCCTTTATCAAGATAAATAAGTAAAATGATCATTTGAATTCATTTTCCTAATGAAGGGTCATAGACAATGATGTGAGACATTAAGCATAAACAAATGTGACATGGTTTCTCCAAAAAACTATTTGTTATGATTTAATATGTTTTATGGCCTTCCATGTTAGTACTTAGTGTATTCATTATTCTATTCAATCAATTTCTGTTAGATTTTTCTATCATAATTCATGAGACAATATAGTATATATGATTTAAAAACTCAATCAAGGATATAATGAAATAATCAATGAATATGTAATTTTATACAATACCATGATAGATAATATGACCAATCCTTAGGAAGAAAATTAATTACAATATATATTAATTAAAATATTGAATTCACCACTCTATGAATCCATACAATATAATAAAATGATATCTTTTGATGATTTATGCCATGTAATTAGAGATTATGAAGTTAGTCTCCTTGTTCTCCATAATATCAAGCACACCACTACTGCTACTACTTTTTAAAATACCATGTTTTATTGTAAACAAGTCTATAAAGGAAAATTAAATGAGAACACAAATTAAGCTATTATTATATCTAACACAATATTAAAACCTATAAATAGGCTTCTCTTACATACTCCAATGAAGAGGTTTTTTTAGGTTTACCTCAACCTTTAAAAAAAATGATTTAAATATTACATTATTTCAAAATTTGATCTCTACCTCCACCACCATTGGTTGATAAAATCAAACATTTACATAGTGGATATGATTAAAACCCTTATTGTAATTACCATAGATGTTATGGACATTCCACAAATAAATGATTTAAGTTAATTCATAAGATTGAATATGTTACCTATGTGCTAAATTTTCAGCATTATTATCCTTTACTATTAATAATATTCTTACATTTAAACCTCTTATTACACATATATGATTCCCACCCATGGTGTGAAGGGAACACATGGCCTACCAAAAATTTCCATGCTTATTCACATGTAGGAGGTATATTGCCATTTTTTTTTTATGGAAATGCATATTAAATAATCTACCTACTCTAAAACACATTCCCTTGAATGTAATATCACAACTCTACAAGGAGTGGTTTTACAATTAGATAAAGGTAAATCTCTAGCTACTCATTCTTTGGATATGTGTGTTTTGATATATAATCCATTGGATCCAAGGATATCATCATATCCCCTATGTTTAGATTTTATAGCTATAAAACTCCATTTATATGATGGAAAAGGTTATCCTAAGAAACACTTTGGAACCTTACATGCATCTTTTATATATTCTTCAAAGAACCACCATTTACTGATAAAATTTTGAAAATGTTTCTCAAATATTATGATTTAAGATATTTTATGACTTTCCATGTCAGTAGTTAGTGTATCCATTGCTTTATTAGATCATTTTATATCACATTTCGCTATCAAAACTAGTGATATCAATTATGCATAAATTTCAAAACTCAAGAAAGGGTCCAATACTAGTTTCTACCATTTTTACATCAAATTCACCTAAATATAATCTTATAGCTCTATAAGGAAATACGTTATGATTGAAGTAAGGTAAATCTCTATCTAGTAATTAATTAGATATGCATACTTTTATATATAATCTATTGGATAAAAATATATGATCCTATACCTTAGCTTTAGGTTTCTTAGGTCCAAAGATCCCTTTATACGACATAAAAGGTGATCCTTAAAAACACCTTTGAAACTTACATGCATCTTTCTTGAAATATGTAAATAGAAACCATTTATTTACTAATTTTTTCTAAAAGGTATCAAATATTATGATTTAATAAGTTTTATGACAAATCATGTTAGTACTTAGTGTTAGTGTAGTTTTTGCTCAATCTGGTCAATTTATATCACATTTCTCTATCAAAATTGATGATAATATCCATTATGGATAAAAATTCAAAAATCAAGTAAGGGTCCAATGAACGAATCAATGGATATGTAGTTAGATAAAATACCATGATAGCTAAGATGACCAATCATATGGAATATAATTAAATAAAATATATATTCAAGAAAATGTTGATGTCAGCACTTCTTGGTTCTACACAATTTAATAAATTCATGCCTTTTGATGAGTTATCTAATTTAATGAGAGATCATGAGGTCAAGCTCCTTTTTTTTAATAATCCTAAGTGCACAGATATTACTAATATTTTTTCTAATACCAATTTTCAAAATAATCCCAATTATCAATAAAAATCAAATGAGATTAAAAATTAGGACATTATTATAGCTAACATAGTATGAAAACATGATTCTATTACTTACTCCAAAGAATAGGTATTTTTTAGGGTTACCCCAATCTCTTAAAAAAATTTATTTTAAAATAATTTATTGTAGTATTTAATCTCTCTTTCCACCAATGGTGTTTGATAAAATAATAATTTTATGTATTGGATATGATTAAAATTTGTATTGAATTATTATTGATGTGATGGACATTTTGTAAATAGATTATTTAAGTAAAGCCCCAAGATAAAATATCTTATCTATGATAATATGATCTGACTGGGCACACCCATAGAGGACTTTAAAGCAAACTAAAATGGAAACAATATGTTAAAAATATTTCATGACCACTTTACAAATCAAGAGGAAATAAAATAAGGATACTTTATAAGTACATCATACATACAATGCATATCCTCCTCCTACAATATATATTCATCCAAAAGACATGATTATTAGAAGTATTATGAGTACATATGATGATATTTACTATCGATGATGACTTGTAATATAGTGTATTATTCATATGAGCTAACATCAATCAAAAACTTATACATAGGGTCATTGTCGATAATGGTTCAAGAAAACATGTTTCCATCATGAAACTTTTCAAATGCCCTGGACACAAATAAAACTATATACAAAATCCTACAGGAGAGAACATAAGATTTATTGGACATATGTATGTTACCAATAAAAATATATTGTTATGTTTCATATAGGTCATACAATAGTGGATACTTTATTCTCAATTATACCAAGTAATTGGGTATATGACTATTAGTATAGGGTGTTAATTTTCTATGTATTTCTTATTGTGGATTATTTCCCACAAATTCGACTTGGGTTTTTCCATGTCACGTAGAGTCTCCCTACACTTGTTGATGCATTAGCATGAAGGAGAGACAAAAATGTTTGAAGGGATATTCAAGGTGTTTAAGTGTCCTAGATGTGTTGGACAAGTTTTCCCTCCAAAACTTTGTCCATTCAAATATTCAAACATTCAAATTTACAAATATACTCTTTTATTTGCAATAAGGCCTAAGTCTTGTATAAAGTCCAAGTTTATATGATCTAGTGTAATTTTTTTTATAATCCATAAAATATGTCATCCTATGTTGTTTGAATGAGATATAGGCTGGGAGAATCTCTTTAGTTAGAAAAAGTTGTTAACTCCAAACTTGGAGTTTGTTAGCATGAGGCTAGAATAGGATATTTGTTGGTGAAGTATGGATTGGTTATTTTAGAATGATTAATTAAACCCAAGAAGGATAATATAATTTATTTAGATGTGATAAATTAGTTTAAAAATGAAAATGATAATTTAGTGTGTTTTGTGAAGGTTTTCCTGTGGACTGTGTATGACAACTAGGTAGGGTAGTAAGCTCTAAGTAGTAAAATCAAACATAATGTGTTATTTACACCACTGTGAGTGATAAATACTATATCACAAGATGAAACAAGGTAAATACATTTTATTTAGGTTTTGAAAGTCCATGGTTTGTCCTGTAGAGTAAATTGTTTACAAATTGGCCCAAACTAGGGCTTTCTGATACAAGGATTATGTACAACAGAAAATAAAGATTACTTGATTTTTTTGGCCTCTATATGTATAATTTATATGTTCCATATTTCAAGACCTGAGTCATTCACTAAGATCACTTTCTAAACATTGATCTTGAACCAACACAATAGGCCTATTAAAACTGAGACAATTGTGTTTGTATATGGTTTAAGGTAATGAATGATCAAATTATTTTGATGAATGGTATTAATACATTATTTTAGATACCCCATATCCATATTAACTCTCAAATACACTTGGTTATTTATACAACCATCTAAATAGGGTTCTTAAAGGCCTAATTAGGTCTGATACAATCCATATTAGGACTAGTCTGTACAAGGTAGCTATATCTAATTTTTATATATGTTGTCAAAATAATTAATGGGTAAAAGATTTACATCTTTGTCTTGGGACATCAATGGTTTAGTGAGAAATATGGGGAAAACTTAGTCAAAATAGGGCTACAAGCCCTTAAGACCATTTACAGGGTCAAGGTGGTCTTGTGACCTAATGAACTTATTTTGATCAATAAAATGAGTCTATATAGATTTAATTAGTGTAAAATAACTTATTAAAAGGTATATAATTATTTATTATGGAATATGAGTCTTTATTTATAGGTTTTTGTGTTGAGTCAAATTTCAAGATCCATGTCTTGTGTATAGAGTTTCACAAAGAAGTGAGTTGTTTCTATGATTTTTGAGTGAGGTTTATGAGTGTTTTTAGGTGTTCTTAGGTCCACACCATTGTGGTTTCAGATCCCAAAGGGATTGTGCACAATCCTATCTAATCAAGAGATCTAAGTATAATAATATTGAAGAAGGTGCTATCAAGCACAATCTAAAGAAGTCACTTGAAGGAGACATCAACAGAATAGAGCTTTGTAAAAATTTGGAAAATCTAGAAGTGCATCATATTGAGATCTTATTGAGATAGAAATATTGGTGAAAATAGAAAAGCCATCATTACAAGGTATTATGGAGATTATATAAGGATGACTGATGAAAAGGATCGATGAACTTATGGGTACTCAAAAAATCATGTAGCATGAGATTAGGAGTCTAGGGTTAAGAATGAAAAAAATAGAGGCTATATGTTCATATAAGAAGAAGATGATAGCTCAAATTAGTAATTAGTGTTGGATATGTGGAGACATAATTCCTCATTTTATTTTAATGTAAATTCTTGAAACCTACAGTTGCTATGGTAGCCTACAGAAGAAACCTGCAGTGGCTACGGGCAACTTGTAGGTGAAAACCTATAGTTGTTGTGGGAAACCTATAGGTGAAGACTATAGTTACTATGGTCAACCTATAGATGAAACCCATAGTGGCTGTGGATAACTTGTAGGTGAAAACCTAATGTTGTTATAGGTAACTTGCAGGTGAAGACTGTAGTTTCTATGGGTAACCTAAAAGTAGAAATTTTATAGCATGAACAATGTTACGAGCTTATATATATATATTTGTGTGTGTGTGTGTTTTTTTTTAGATTGGTAGAAGATTTTAAGTGAAATTAATCATCTATAGAAGTTTAAATGTTTTGATTTGTATAAAGGTTTAATTTTTGGTCTATACATAATTAGATCCTACTGTAGAATTATTGTTTTAGATAAGCATTGGATATTCCATATTTGTGTATCATTTAAGATCTTTACTTCCTTATTTTGTAAGGAAGTTATAAAAAATTGTAACTGTAGAATAGATTTGTACTTCTTTATTTTGAAAGGAATTTCTAACAAATTTGCACTTCCTTATTTTGTAAGGAATTTGTCAAAGATTGTAACTACAAGAATTTATAAGATATTCTGTACTTCCTTATATTACAAGGAAGATGTAACAGATTATAACTATAGGAAGTTAGAACAGATTTTGTATTTCCTTATTTTACAAGGAATTTGTAATAGATTGTAATTATAGGAAGTTAGAACAATTTTTTTACTTCCTTATTTCTAGTGATAATCCCTTTAAAAGTGGGAAAAGAGGAATAAAAAGTATGTAGTTGAGAATTGTAGATAAAAAAATGTGTGAGAATGTAGCTGAGTAGTAATTGATAGAAATAAAAAAATTATCTTCAGACAAAGGTGTTGCTAGAGTACTCTGATATAGAGACTGAGGAGCAAGAAGTTCTAGGCACTTGTATAAACTCCTTTATAAGTTTGAGTAGAAGAATTGTTTAGTTTATTTGTGGATGTAGCCCAACAATTGGGTGAACCATGTTAAATACTATGTTAGTATTTTTGTATGTTTTTTTAGCATCTCTTATTTCATAATTTTTTGCATGTATTTACTATTCCACATTTATTTATTTAACTTGCAAGTACACGTTTAGATTATTTTTTAATCTATGGGTTATAAAGTATATTTTGATATAGATTTATAAACTCAATTATTCTGATCTAGGAAATTGAGTAATATTGTATGTAATAAAATCTTGAAACTTTCTATATTTTACCCAATAAGTGGTATCAGAGCCATCTTTGTGTGGTTTTGTCTACTCTTTTGGAATTTGTAAATCTCTGTAGGATCTAAGACTCAGAGTAATAACATATCAAGTGGGAGATTTTGAACAATGGAAGATGATGGAAGAAGAGTGGTTCATAAGTTTAATGGATAGAATTTTATTATTTGGAAGATGTAGATGATTGACTATCTATATCAAAAGGACCTCTATCTAGTACTTTATGGAAAGGAAAAATGACAAGGAAAGAGAAAATATGAGGAATGGAATGTCTTAGATAGAAAATCTTTGGGAGCCATAAGGTTCTACTTGGGAGGAAGTGTTTCCTCCAATATATTTGAAGAAAAGACTACAAAAAAACTTCTGACCACCTTATACAAGTTGTATGAGATGCCTTTAGTAGCATATAAGGTGTACATGATGAAAAGGTTATTCAACCTATAAATGAATGAGAATTCAAGTGTTGTTGAACATCTAGATGATTATAATACTATTACAAATTAGTTGACTTCTTTGAAAGTAAAACTAGATGAAAAAGTCAAGGTCTTATTGTTACTATGTTCCTTACATGAATCCTAAAATAATCTTTTAATGGATGTGAGTAACAGCATGTCTGGGAGTAATATTCTTAAAATGGAGGATGTTGTTAGTGTCATAATCTATAAATAAATGAGAAGGAAGACATTTAGTGAGACTTCAACAAGAAATGCACTAAATGTTGAATCTAGAGGGAGATAAAAGAATCACAAGGAGTAACTAAATAATCATAATAACTAGGTGGAAAATATTACCTCAAGTGACACTATTGTGTATCAAGATTCTTTAGTTTTGTCATGTGATACAAAGGTTGAGTCATGGGTGATTGAATCATGGGCATCTTTTCATGCTACTTTGAATCCCAAGTATTTTACAACCTGTGGAAGTGGAAAGTCTGGCAATGTTTTCTTTGGAGATAATGAACCCTGTGATATTGTTGGCAAAGGGTTAATAAAGATCAAGATATAGAATGGAAATGAATGGATACTTAAAGAATTAAGACATGTGCCACGTCTAACAAAAAAATATTATTTATTTAAGTCAATTGGAAGAAGATGGATGTATTATTACTTTCAATGTAGAATCCTAGAAGGCAACAAAAAGTAATCTTGTTGTAGCCAGAGGGAAAAAGGAACACACATTGTATTTGAATAACTGCATTATTGATTCTAATACTACATTAGTTTCTACTTTTGATCTAGAAAGTAATTTATGGCATTCTAGATTGGGTGATATGGGTCATAAAGGTATGAGCATTTTACATAAGAAAGGGAAGTTATTAGACTTAAAGTATATTAATTTAGATTTATGTGAACATTGCATTTTTGGTAAACAAAATAAAGTTTCTTTTTTTGAAGGTTAGGCCTAAAACAAAACAAAATAAATTAGAATTAGTGCATTTTGATGTTTTGGAACGTGCTCCTGTACAATCATAGGGAGGCTCAAAGTATTATGTTACATTTATGGATGATGCAACTCATAATTTATGGGTTTATTATATTGGAAATAAGTCTGATGTATTTAGAACCTTTAAAATTTGGAGAGTCCTTGTAGAAATTGAGTCAAGCATGAAGTTGAAATGCTAAAGATCTAATAATGGAGGTGAATATACCTCAAAATAATTTTGGAACTACTGTGTACAAGAAGGAATTCAAAAAAAAGTAACAGTGCCTCAGACTCCTCAATAGAATGGGGTAAGTCAAAGAATGAACTAAACAATTTTGGAGAGAGCTAGAAGCATGAGACTCCATGCTAGTTTGCCCCCTACTTTTTGGGTAGATATAGTTCATACTGGTATTTATTTGATTAATAGAGGACTATCTAGTGTTTTAAATGGTAATATTCCCAAGAAATATTGGATAGGTAAAACTATTCCTACTCTCATTTAAAAGTTTTTGGCTACGAAGCATTTATACACATTGATAAAGAAAATATAAATAAGTTGGATGCTAAGTTGATGAGATGAACTTTCATTGGATATGGTGATAGCTCATTTGGTTATCATTTTTTGTATTTAGATGATAGAAATATTGTGAGATCACATGATGTGATATTTAATGAATGTGTGATTTATAGGGACCAACTTATAGAAAAGAAAGTGGAAAGTCCACTTGGTAAAGAAAATCTTTTCATACCTCTAAGTGTATTTGGAGAAAGAAAAGATAACTTTTAGAATACTACATTTACCTATACATAATCAGATAATGGGAATAGGGTCATTAATGATCTAATGGAGTCTTTTGAGAATATTGGGCCAAGAGAAGATCAAAGTGAACCAGTCACACCTATGGTAAGGAGGTCAGCACGAGTAAGTAAACCTCCTGATAGATATTGTCCAACTTTATTTTATTTTTTACTAACTAATAGTGACGAACCTGAATCATTTGTAGAAGATAAGAAAGATAAATATTGTGTAAAATGGGAAAAGGGCATGAAAGTTGAATTGGATGCCTTGAAATACAATAAAACATGGGAATTGGTGGATTTGCCACCTAATAAGAAAGCACTACAAAATAAATGGGTTTTCCATTTAAAACAAGATGAGAGTGGGCATAAAACATACAAAGGAAGGATTGTTGTTGAAGACTTTGAATACAAGGCTATAATTGATTACTCAGAGGTATTTTATCCTATTGTCAAAATTACCTCAATAAGAATTGTATTAAGTATTGTTGCTTCTAATGATCTTCACTTAAAACAAATGGATGGGAAGACAATGTTCTTACATGGAGATTTAAAAGAGGAAATCTATAGGAAGAAAATAGAAGGTTTTGAGGTAAAGGGGAAAGAAAGAAAGGTTTATAAATTACTAAAAGGTCTATATGGTTTGATACTTTCATTTTGGAGCATGGATATGCTCATACTCATAGTGATCATTGTCTTTATAGTAAGCAAATTTGAAAGTGGTGATTTCATTATTCTTATACTTTATGTTGATGACATATTGTTGTGTGGAGCTAACTGAAAAGAATAAGTGAATTGAACAAATTGATTTCTTCAGAGTTTGCCATGAAGGATCTTGAACTATAAAAGAAAATTCTCAAAATGAGAAGTGGAAAAGATAGATTAGGTAAAAAACTAACTTTAACTCAATCTAAGTATATTGAAAAGGTGTTGTTAGGATTTGGTAAGTAGAACTGTAAATCTATTTCTACACCTTTAGTTACCTATTTCAAGTTGAGCAAGACACAGTCTCCTAAGTCACAAGAGGAGAAAGATTATATGACAAAGGTACCATATGCTATAGCTATGGGTAGTTTAATGTATGCTATTATTTTCACTCATTCAGACATATCCAAAGTAGTGGGAGTAGTAAGTAGGTTCATGAGTAACCTTGATAAGCAAAATTGGTTAATAGTTCAGTGGTTTTTAAAATATTTTCATGGAACCTCTAGTATGTGTTTACATTTTTAAGGTTCTAATAATCAGTTGCAAGGTCATTTATATAGTGACATGGTACATGATTTGGATGGTAAAAGGTCTACCATTAGATATATTTTCACAATTAGAGGTACTATAGTCTCGTGGGTTTCTAAGCTATATAAAGTTTCTACAATTTTTACTACTAAGGCTAAATACATTGCTTGCATTGAAGTAAGTAAAGAGTTATTATGGTTAAGAAAATTTATGGAGGAGTTGAGAGTGAACCAAGATGGGTATAATCTATATTCTTATAGCCAAAGTGTTATTCACCTGGCTAAAAAATATACGTTTCATAACAAAAAAAAGTATATAGGTCTTTGTTACCACTTCATACATACAGTTTTGGAAAGTTGGGTAGTTTAAGCTCAAGAAGATTCACTCAGACGAAAATATTTTAGATGTGCTTACTAAGGTAATTGCATCAGTGAAGTTGAGGGCACACTCAACTTCTATTGGACATCAAGCATGATCTTGAAGAAGAAGAAATTAGTAGTTTTGAGTTTAGGTGGGAGGTTGTAGTAGTTGGTGTTGTGGTTTTGTGTCTCCAAGTGAGATATTATTGGAGATGTCGAAACATAATGCCTAATTTTATTTTAATGTAAAATATTGAAACTTGTAGTTACTATAGGAAGCCTATAGAAGAAACCTATAATGGCTATGGGAAACTTGTAGGTGAAAAACTGTAGTTGCTAAGGGCAACCTATAGGTGAAGATTGAATTTGTTATGGGTAGCCTGTAGATGAAACATGCAGTGGATACAAGAAACCTGTAGGTGAAAACCTATATTTTCTATAGGTAACCTACCAGTGAAGACTATAGTTTTTGTGATCAACCTATAAGTAGAAAGTTTGCAGCGTGACCGATGATATGGGTTTCTATATATAAGTGTTGTTATTAATTGATATAAGGTTGTAAGGGGAATTAATGGTTTAAAGAAGTTTGAAATTTTTTATTTGTATAATGGTTTAATTTATGGTCTATACATAATTAGACCCTTCTATATAATTATTGTTTTAGATAAGCATTGGATATTCCATATTTGTGTATCATTTTACATATGTAATTCCTTATTTTACAAGGAAGTTGTAGCAAATTGTAACCATAGAAAAGATCTATACTTCATTATTTTTCAAGGAAGTTGTAACAAATTTTTACTTCTATATTTTAAGGAAGTTGTAATAGATTGTAACTATAGGAAGTTATAATATATTTTGTGCTTCCTTATTTTGTAAAGAAGTTGTAACAGATTGTAATTGTAGGAAGTTATAACATATTTTGTACTTCCTTATTTTCAGTGATCATCTATTTAAAAGTGGGAAAAGAGGTACAACAAGTATAAATGAAGGGAGTGGGACGAGGTGTCGCTTCGGGAAACATGGGTATGGGAGAAATATGTCATCTATGTATGGGAAAGGTATAGTTGTGAATTGTACATAAAACAATGTGTGAGAATGTAGTTGAGTAGTAATTGATAGAAAAATAAAATTGTCTTTAGACAAAGGTGTTGCTAGAGTACTCTAATACAAAGACTAAGGGGTAGGAAGTGCTACACACTTGTATAAATTCCTTTGGAAGTTTGAATAGAAGAATTGATGAGTTTCTTAGTTAACATAGCCCAACATTTGGGTGAACCAAATTAAATAATGTGCCAATATTTTTGTATGTTTTTTCAACATCTCTTATTTTTCTATTTTATGCATGTATTTGTCATTCCACATTTATTTGTTTAACTTGAAAGTACACATTTAGATTATTTTTTAATATGTGGGTTATAAAGTAGATTTTGATACAGATTTTTAAACTCAATTATTCTGATCTTGAAAATTATGTAATATTATAAGTAATAAAATCATGAAACTTTATGTATTTTACCCAATAAGTAGAGGCAAGGAAAGTCTTTATTGGTAAGCAGAGTTCTTCTACAAAAATAAGACAAAGTTGTAAAAATAACATGCATAAGGAGTATTTTCAAAAATAGATGTAAAATAAAAGGTGAGTGTTGTAATGTTATCATTGATAATAGAAGCACTAATAATATAGTTTTCGAATAAATGGTTAGTAAGTTGGACTTCATAAGATTAGTGCACCCTACACCCTATAGGGTGGATTGGGTTCAGAAAAACCATAAGATCCATGTTAAACAATAATGTAGAGTTTCATTTAAGATTTTCAAACTTAGAGATGAATTCTTATGTGATGTGATGCCTATAGATGTGTGTCACATACTCCTAGGTAGACCCTGACAATATGATAGAAGACTAGTGTACAATGGTAGGTTAAAAAAAATACTTTTTGGTGAAAGATGGAAAGAGGAACACATTAGTGCCATTAATAGATCAACATGCAAAAGATGAGAGGAAGAACATGATATTTAGTTAAAAAAACCTTATAGAAAATTATAAGAACTAGGTTTGAGTGTTCATGATAGAGCCATTGAATAAAGAAGAAAGGATGAATGTATCCTTGGAAGGAGAAGGTGGAGTTGATGTTTCCAAGAAGATGAAGTAGCTAGGATTCAAAATAGTGGATTAAGAAACACAAATGAAAGACAAAGGACAAGCCCAAGTGAGGCTTATGAAAAACATGAAACCCCCAAGGAAAGAGAGGAGTAATAAGGAAAGTGGAATGAATCACCAAGACAAATGTGATAGTAGAAAACTACCACAGAGTCATAAAGATGAAGAAAGAGTGTGGAACCTAATCTTTGAAGACTTGATGCTAGGAGATGAGGAACAAAACCAAGTAAGTAAGCAAGATAAGGTATAAATTATTATTTTATTACATGATTTGATAATGAAGAGAGAGTAGAAGAAGATAACATGCATAAAAAGGTCAAAATGCATGTAGGGAGTATAAAGATGAAGAAATGTGTAGGTTAACAATAGGTTGTTGAGGCACAATGGTTGATAAAACCTTTCCAAGAAGGCATGTAAGTGGTTATACAAATCAAGAAGGAATCTTGTGAACGAGACACAAGTGGAGAGAGCCTAATACATGAGAAAGAGAAGAGGTTAAGAACCCATGAAGGGTTGAAGACAAGAATGAGTGAAGGCATGATGAGGGAAGAAGGGAATCAGTCCCTTGTTGAAGAATGAAACCTGATAGTCAAGATAGAATCAATGAAGACAAACAAGCTTCAAGAGTATATTTCTAACCTTGTTGAAATGAATGTAAGTATGGAAGGAGTCTCAAGAGATGAGACAAAACAAGAAGTAGTCATAGGCCTAGTAGATGGTCTAATGGATGAAGCATCAGTTGATAAAAAGTGTGAGAAGATGAAGGAAGAAAGACATGATAGCAGACTGAGAAGGTGGCATAGTAAAGGAGAAACATGCCTTTTGTCAAGCCTTAAAAAGAAAGAATGAAATGATGTTGACAGCATCTAAAGAGACTCAATAAATTCTATAAATTGAAACTAATCAAATATCTATGTGTGTTTTTACAAGTATGCAAAGTAAAACTCAAGTATGAGCATGCACAAAAAAAAGTCTCATGAAGATGACAAGGAAAAGATAATAGTGATTCCCATCGAGGCATTAAGGAATTTTTAAACACATGAATAACGTTTTGGACAATGTAAGGAGAAACAACATATTGTTCTAATCGATGAGTAGTAGAGAGAAAGGAAGACAAACATAGATAGGAATAAGTTGTGTAAAGACAAGCTAAGCAAGAAAGCAGAAATGGAAATGAGAGAGCAAGTTATTGTACTTGAAGAAGAAATTGGATTATTGGTAGTAACCAAGAAGAGGAAAAGATACTTTGGTGAAGGATATCTAGTGAATAAGATTGCTAGCTTGGGAGAGTGGTTTGGAGCACAAAAGCTACCATTAAATACACTACTTGATTGTATTAGCTAAGAGTAGTCTCAAAGAAAAGTAAAGATGCATTTAAGCATTGAGTTTTCTCATGATTTTAAGTATGAAGTGAATGATGAATAGGTTGAATGAAAAATAAAGGAGTTATAGATCTCAAATAGAGCAACTGATCATGATTATACAATAATTAAATGGATGGAGAAACCATTGGTGGAAATAATGTAAGCATACAAGCTATATCATCAAGAAAAGAAGCAATGAAGAGATGCTATATGGAAAAATAAAGGTTATAAAATATAGAACATGAGGGAAAAATCATCCTCATTTCATCCTAGATCCATTGAAAAACAAGTGTGGGAAATTGGAAGTTTGATAAACAAAGCATAAGATGAAATTATTAGATTAAGATTCCAAGAAAACTCAAATGAGAGGTATGGAAAAAAATATGTTGTTGATAAACTATCAAATTACTTTGACTTTTTTAAGGAAGAATGGATGGATGATAATCTTATTGTGTTAAACATAATAAAGAGAATTAAAAAATAGAATATTCATGAGAGCAGCCAAGAGTATGAAAATCTCTTAAGAAGAGATGATGGAAACAAACATGACCAGTAAGATGAGAAGAATGAGTTGGCAGTAAAAGAGTCAAATGGAGTTTTGAGGCATACAAAGGAGTTAAAAATCCATTTTGATGATTTCAATTTCATTTTCAAGGTAAAGCATGCTTATGAATCAGCCACAAGTGGAGAGGAGAAGGAAATAGTGCTGAAGCAAGTGGAAGAAGCACTAAAAACATAGATTTTACTATATGACATTTCTTTTAGCATTCTATGTGCATGTAAACAAGAAGAAATAAGAATGCTTGAGAATCCTCTTGAGCTTATTGGTGGCTAAAATAGCAAGAAAAGGAAACCATGTGAATGATCAAGGAAATAAATGAAGGATATTGAACAAATAATCCTTAAACAGACATCAAAGAGAACCTTGGAAGAATAAGAGACTAGGAAAAGAGAAAAATATGGAGGTAAACAACATGATCATCTTTATGAACAACTCAAATCAAAGAAAAGATAAGGGAGAAACTTGAAAACTTTAAACAAGGAACAATAAAAAAGGAGGCAAGTTGAATACCTAAATGTAAGTGAATGGGTATGTGCTTTTTTGATTATGTAAACATTTATAATGAAAATGCAAGGATTGATTTGAATTTTAAAGTAATAAATGTAAACGGAATGATCCTGATATTCCATGAAAGAGAAGAGCATAGGGAAAAAATTACATCAATTGTATAGTTGGTAAGACCATTGCTACCAAGAAAGGAGATGTGGAGCCATAGCCATAACAACACCAATACTTGGAAGGAAGAAGAAAGTCAAGAAATCAACAAAAATCATGTATCCCAAAGGAGAATATGGGATCCAGGAGCACCAAGAAACAAGAAAAGAGAGAATAACACTAAGCAAACATGGAGTAGAGGAAGAAAACCATAAATAATAGAAGAGCCAAGATTAAGCAGCTAATAAGCATGATGAAAATACATGGACTTGTGTCCATGAAACATTTCCAATGTGGTAATCTGATGTAGGAGAATCAAGGAGAGACAAACATGTTTGAGGGTATCTTCAAGGTTTTTAGGTGTCATAGGAGTGTTGGACATGTTTTCCTTCCAAAAAATTGTCCATTAACATATTCAAATGTTCAAATTTGCAAATATAGTCTTTTCTTTGTAATAAGGCCTCAGTCTTGTATAAAGGCCAAGTTTATATGTTCTAGTATCAAAATTTGTTTTAGAATCCATGAAATATGTTATCCTAGGTTGTTTGAATGAGATATAGGTTGGGAGAGTATCTTTAGTTAGAAAAAGTTGTTAACTCCAAACTTGGAATTTGTTAGCATGAGGTTAGAATGGGATATTTTTTGGGTAAGCATAGATTGGTTGTTTTACTATTAAGCATGGGATATACTGAGAGGGGGGATGAATCAATATATCATACATCTTATAAAAATTTCCCTTAATAAAATTCTACTTAATCAAATGTTCAAGATATGCAATAAAACTCAAACAATAAACACCACACAAGATCGAGAGAGACACTAGATATAATGTGGAAACCCAATGTGGGAAAAATCACAGAGAAAAATCGCAATTATATGAATGAGCACCAACCCCTTTGCTAAGCACCATCCTAGTAACTATTCATGAGTACCAACCCATAGGAGCACCAATCCCTTTACTAAGGACCAAACTAGCAACTATTCATGAGCACCAACCCACAGGAGCACCAATCCCTTTGCTGAGCACCAACCCAGCAATAATTTGTTAGCACTAACCCATAGGAGCACCAACCCCTTTACCGAGCACCAACCCAGCAACAATTTGTGAGCACCAACCCACAAGAGCACCAACCCCTTTGTTGAGTACCAACCCAACAATAATTTGTTAGTACCAACCCATAGGAGCACCAACCCCTTTGTGTATATGACAAACCTATCTCCTAGTGTTTCTATCTCAACAAATGATAGTTCATTACATCATCTCTTTCCTCTCTCTTACCTTCACTGTTCTAAGCTAGATATAACAAATACAAATCATATTCATCTCTCACAAATGCTCTTCTAAGCTAGATATTACAATATCAAATCAACCTCTATCTCTCATATTACAAATGGCTTCTCAAGCCTTCATTTATAGCTTTCCAAATGACTTTTGGCCTTCCCCCTTTGTGACCCTTCAATCCTCATGGAAAATAGCACCAAACTTGTATGACCCTTCATATTCTTGCCTTCGAAAAGTCATGTGGTGACCCTTCATGACCAAAAACGTCCTTCCCTCCTTTGTCCTTATCTTGGTGACTTTTCGTATTCCTCAAAGTGTGCCTTCATGATAAATTTTACCCTTACTCTTTTGTCTTCACTTGGTGACTCTTGGAATTCCCCAAGATGACTCTTCATGGGAAAATGCATCCCATACTTCTTTTGTCTTTACCCCATGGCTCTTTGACTTCTCCATGGGCCCTTCTTTTGTCTCATATGCAACCAAAAATATATTCATTAATATTAAAAAAATATTAACTCACATTTACTAAGATAAATCTATTACAAACAACATTGAATGCAATGGGGCCTTTATCACCAATAATGTTAGACCTTTGACATCAATGACAGTATTTCCAACAATCTCCTCCTTTGTCATTGATGGAAACCTCAATCTTGAAACTGCCACATCCTGTCACCTGTACATACTATCATTTGAAAACATACAGTAACTCCCCCTTACTATAGCAACCTATATCTTTTTCTTGTACCTATTTTTGCACCTATAACTATACATGTTATTCTCCCCCTTTGACATCAATGACAAAGGGTCTACCTAGAGCTAATGCTTAGCTCCTCTTAATTGATGTTGAACGTCAATGGTAGGAAGTTATAGAAATTACTCCCAACTCCTCTCGTAAATCTTTGAATGTGTCTTTTGATCATGCCTTTGAGAAGATATCTGACAATACATACACATTGTTCCCTATCCTTTGAGCATCTACAATAAACTCATTTGAATCTTTTCTTTTAATCTCACAACCTTCAGCATGAAACTTTAATGTGTATCCTTGATCACATATTTGACTTACACTCAATATATTATGCTTAAGACCTTTTACATAGAAAACATTCTTAGTCTTAGTTCTACCATAATCTAAACTCAAAGTACCTTTTCTGTCTATCCTGGCAGTGGTTTTATCTCTGAATCTCACTATACCACCATTTATCTTCTTTAGAGTAATGAAATTACTTTTATCAACTGTCATATGCCTTGAACATCTCATATCAATTAACCTTGGTTGATCTTTACCTCTTGCATGCAGGGCTGTCTAAACCATCATATAATCTTTAGGTTGTTCCTTCTTCCATGGACATGTCTGAACCTTCTTCTTGATGAATGGAGCTTTGGGACTCTGATCCTTCTTGACTAACTTGAACACACTTCTATAGTACCAAGCTTTGTGTCCAAAGTTTTTGCACTTGTAGCATAATATGGTCTCTTCATCAAAGCTTGATAGAGGAGAAAAAGAATTGTGGATTCTACTTGACTCTACTTGACTTTCCTTCTCCTTATTTCTAAAATTGTTAGCTCTTTTTCTACATTATGATTTCTTGTGACCATATCCACTACAATAAAAATAATAGCCATAAAAATAAGACCTATCTATATATGTCTAACCTGATTGTATTTTGTAGCTTTGTTCTCTCCAGCCTTCTCTATTTAAACTGTCCTCTATATTTTTCACTTGTCCCCTTTTTGTTTCCTCTTTTGTAAGAGCTTTAGCATAGCTCTTTTTATTTTCAAAACCAATCCCTATCTTATCTAAATTTGCTTTTTTAATTTTCAATATCTTATTCAACAAGTTAGTGCTATCCTCAAATTTTGAATCACTAACTACTTTATCATTGACTGCTTTCTCAATATCTTCTTTTAAAGAGGCAATTTCAATAACATACCTTTGAAATTCTTTTCTTTCTATTTCCAACTATGCTATGAGATCTTCTTCATTCTTATTGGCTTCTTCCAAGTGTGTTGTTAGATCTTCAATCATTTTCTTTGACTCTTCTTCATTTTTCTCGACCTAGTACTTTAATCTTTGATTCTTCTTTTGAACAACTTCTAACTCTTCTAAGGCACACATGAGCTCTCCTTCCATATTCACTTCAGCTTGCTCCTCTTCTTCTTCTTGATCACCTTCATGTATGGCCATGAATAGAATCTCTTCTTCTTCTGAGTCATTGACTCCGCTATCTTTGACTGAGCTAAGATCCTTAGAATACAAGCTCTTCTTCTCGAATCCCTTCTTAGATTTTCCTTTGAAATTCTTCTTGTATGTAAGCTTTTGTTCTTCATCATCATTACCCTTATTTGGGAATCTAGCTGAAAACTATCCAATCTTTCTATAATTAAAACATTTAAAAGGTAATTGTTCTTAATATTTACCTATTCTTTTTTTCGGCTTGTGAATGAAAAGTGCTCCATTGTCATCTTCATCATCACTAGAACTATCACTTGATTCTTGAGTCTTATCTTTCTCTTTCTTTGATGTCTTGAAAGCCGCTTCTCTCTTTCATGGTTTATCTTGTTATATCTACATCTCATATGCCATGAGTATACCATGAAGCTCATCAATCTTTAGCTTGGCTAAATTCTTCATCTCCTCGATTGCCGAAACCTTTGCATCATATCTCATTGGTAGAGATCTCAAAACCTTTTGCACCACCCTTGACTCACCCAGCATTTGTCCAAGACCTTGAATCTGATTTACAATTTTATCAACTCACAAAAGATAACTTGCTATATCTTCTTCTTCTTCCATCTTCAAACTTTCAAACTATTTTATAAAAGTCTGAAGCTTAGCTTGCTGAATCTTTCCATCACCTTTGTAAATATTCTCAAGTTTTACCCAAGTTTCATGAGCAAATTTACATTGCATAACGTTAACAAATTCATATTCACATAAG
Source organism: Torreya grandis (assembly GCA_037957365.1). NCBI lineage: Eukaryota > Viridiplantae > Streptophyta > Pinopsida > Cupressales > Taxaceae > Torreya > Torreya grandis. Next base: position 4,101,374 of record JARHVA010000494.1, read on the forward strand.
CCACATAAAATAGCATTTAAAGCTTTAGCATTAGATTCACTTTCCTTCTTTTTTTTTGGAGTAATTACAAATGTTTGTGGCTCTTCATATTCCTCCACCACAGCTTTCCATATGTCAAATCTAAGGGCCATCAAATAAACCTTCATTACCATGCTCTAAAAAGCATAATTCTTCCCATCAAACAAAGGTGCCTTATTTTTATAAAATCCTTCCTGTGACCTAGCCATCATGCTTTCCCGATCTACCTTCAAGCTATAAAACCTTTCAAAAAGGAACCTGCTCTGATACCAATTGTTAATCATGAGATATACTAAGAGGGGGGGTGAATTAGTATATCATATATCTTATAAAACTTTCCCTTAATCAATTTACACTTAATCAAACATTTAAGATATGTAATAAAACTCAAACAATAAACACCACACAAGATAGAGAGAGACATTAGATATAACTTGGAAACCCAATGTGGGAAAAACCATGGAGAATAATCTCAAGTATATGAATGAGCACTAACCCAAAAAATATTTGCAAGCATCAACTTGTAGGAGCACCAACCTCTTTGTTGAGCACCAACCCAACAACTATTCATGATCACCAACCCCTTTTTCGAGCACCAACCCAACAACTAATTGTGATCACCAACCCACAGGTGCACCAACCCCTTTACCGAACACCAACCCAGCAACAATTCGTGAGCATCAACCCCTTTGTGTATATCACATACCTATCTCTCAATGTTGCTCTCTCAACAAATGATAGTTCATTACAACATCTCTTTCCTGTCTTTCACCTTTGCTCTTCTAATCTAGATATAACAAATACAAATCATATTCATCTCTCACAAATGCTCTTCTAAGCTAGATATTACAATATCAAATCAACCTCTATCTCTCATATTACAAATGTCTTCTCAAGCCTTTATTTATAGCTTTCCAAATGACCTTTGGCCTTCCTCCTTTGTGACCCTTAAATCCTCATGGAAAATGGCACCAAACTTGTATGACCCTTCATATTCTTGCCTTTGAAAAGTCTTGAGGTGACCCTTCATGACCAAAAACGTTCGTCCCACTTTTGTCCTTATCTTGGTGACTTTTTGTATTCCTCAAAATGTCCCTTCATGAGAAATTTTGCCCTTACTCTTTTGTCTTCAGTTAGTGACTCTTAGAATTCCCTAAGATGACTCTTCATGGGAAAATGCATCCCATCTTTCTTTTATCTTTACCCTGTGGCTCTTTGACTTCTCCATGGACCCTTATTTTGTCTCATATCCAACCAAAAATATATTCGTTAATATTAAATAAATATTAACCCACATTAGCCAAGATAAATCTATTACAAACAACATTGAATGCAATGGGGTCTTTATCACCAATAATGTTAGACCTTTGACATCAATGACAATATTTCCAACAATTACTTAGACCCAAGAAGGATAATATAATGCATTTATATGTGAGAAGAATTTAAAAAAATTAAATATAACAATTTAGTGTGTTTGATGAAGGTTTCCAATGGAATGTGTATGCTAACTAGGTAGGACAACAAGCTCTAAGTAGGAAATTCAAATCTAATGTGTTATTTACACCACTGTGAGTGCTTAAGATTATAGAGCAAGGTGAAAGAAGGTAAATACAAAATGTTTTTAAGTCCGAAAAGTTCATGGTTTGTCTTGAAGAGTAAATTATTTACAAATTGGCCCAAACTAAGGCTTCCTAGTATAGGGAATCTGTATGATGTAAAATCAAGATTATTTGAAGTTTGTGATATTTCTATGTATATTTTCTATATTAAAAGTTTCAACACCTAACTCATTTTTTAAGATCACTTTCAAAACCTTGATCTAGAAGCATCCCATATATGCCTATTAAGACTGAGATAGTGGTATTTGTATATGGTTTAAGGTAATGATTGATCAAATTATTATGATGAATGGTATTAATACAATTTTTTTAGACACCCCATATCAATATTAACTCTCAAATCCACCTAGTTCTTCATACAACCATCTAAAAACGGTTCTTAAAGGCATAATTAGGTCTGATACAGTCCATATTAGGACTAGTCCGTACAAGGTAACTATATCCAATTTTTATATATGTTGTCAAACTCCTTAATGAGTACTAAATTTACATATTTCTTCTATGATGTCAATGGTTTACTCATAAATATGGGGAAAAATCAATCAAAATAGGGCTACAAGCCCTTAAGACTTTTTACAAGGTCAACGAGATCTTATGACCTAATTAACTTCTTTTGATCAATAAAATGAGTCTATATAGGTGTAATTAGTGTAAAATAACTTAGTCCAAGGTATCTAATTCTATAGTAGTGAATACGAGTATTTGTTTATCATTTCATGTGCTGAGTCAAATTTCAAGATCCATGTCTTGTGTATAGAGTTTCACAAGAAGAAGTGAGTTGTTTCTAGGATTGTTGAGTGAGGTTTATGAGTTTCTTTAGGTTTTCCTATGTCTATATCACTTGTGTATATGATTACTTACATGTGCATTATCATAATAATTACATGTTTGACTCATTAGTGGATAGATGTAACTACTCTTGACTGACTATTCTAGGTATGGGAACTATACTCTATTCTTAGCACATTTGACCTACTTTTGTGGGGTATTTACACATTTCACACTTTATATGTACATCTAAGATACTGAGATATTCGTGAGTAGTGTTGCATATTTGTGTATGTGCCTTTGCAATTATTCTCATTTACGGTTTCATTTCATTTTAGCAATGATTATGTAATTAATTAACTCTTTTTCATAAATGGGTGTATTAACTTGATCTAGAGATCTTAGTAATTCCTTAACATGTTATCAGAGTGCCAATTTGATTTATTAACTATCTAGTTTTATATTTACTATTAATTTATTATGAAATATAGAGTTTTTATTTACAACAAGATTTTTTTATCCTACCATAGAGAGGTTTAGTTATTGGTGTAAGAATTATAATATGTTGTGTGACATGGGTTGTGTTGATTAAATGACCTACTCTTTGTAGTGGACCAACCTTTAAAATACAACCTGTCATGTGGCCTACTCACTAATGAATTCATCCTGAAGTATGGCCATAAAGAGGTGAATTGAAATATATACAAAGGAGCAAGTTTAATGATGATTTATACATTTTAATAGGGTTTCAATTCTTCTAGTTTTCATCCTCATACAATAGAGAAAACTCCAGTCACCATCCTTCTGAAGCCTCTCTCTATTGACTGCAACATTGGTTTTTGTATACATATAATATTTTAAAACTTTATCAGTTAGTGATGATTTATCTATTGCAAGAACCTATCGAGTCTCAATCTCTTTGAGTGCACACCTTAAAAGGGTTTACTAGGAAAGGGGTGGGTAAACCATTGGTTCTTTTCAAGATTATTATCTCATATACCACTTGTAATCAATTTTGACCAAATTTGACCCTACAGGTCAAATTGGGTCCCCTATAGGTAAAAAATTGGGTTTTTGGATATTTTATGGGTCAAATATCTTGTCATAGGGTGTATTATAAGTATTTTTATGTCATTTAATGTCATGTTAGCCTTATTCCTAGTCATATTGGTCAATTTGTCATTTATAAGGCTTTTAGGGGTCATAAATGGAAGTGGCAAGGTTTTAAATGTACTCAAGTTGACTTATTTAATATAAAATATCCAATAAGTTATATTTTATATCAAGAATGTTAGACTCATCTGAATCTTTCAATTTATCTAACTGAAGATCAAGAAACCAATTGAAAAGAGGGAGTTTGGAAGTTGTATGACCCATGACAGAAGGTTAGAAATGGGAGAAGGACATGGAACATATTTTAATATTATTTAGGTTAATTTACACACTTTACATGCTTTGGAATTTTAATTTTTTAAGCTAAAACCATTCTTCTCCTTCTTTGCCTTTCTAAACACATAGAAGTGGTCAGAAAGTTTGTGCTTGGTACTGATAGTTGAAGGAGTTTCAGGTTAAAATATTTTGGGAGATGAAAGTAAAAATATAGAGATCCATTTACATAATAATATTTATAATATTATTTAACCATGCTTTATGAATGATCCTTTATAATCTAACTATGTTTTTATGCTTCCTAATATGTGCACCCTACAGATTTTGCTCTATTTTTGACAAGTCCATACAAAATAATTGGTGATTTTTAATATAGAGGAAATTTAATATCTTATAAAATTAAATCCATGATTTTCTTAGGTTTCATGTTGTTTTAGTGAGAAAATCATCTCAGGTTGGTAGATTAGTCTCATTTCAGATGACAAGCAGTTTTCCACCATTTTAGGATCTTCATGATTGATCATGGTTTCAAAGGGTTATGATAGGTCATTTTTTCATGTTTTAAATTTTCTATTGATTCAATTTACATTTAAAAATCATTATCCAATGCAACATTCTATGAGGGTGTAGTTCATTCGATACATAATCAACTCTTAGCTCCTCCTCACTCTCAGTCATGACTTGTAATGGTTATGAGAACGTCCATAAAAGTGTGATGAAGGATTTAGAGATGTGTTATATCCTATTTGAACATGAAATAGTGAATTTATAGTTTAAATTGTAAATAAAATGTTATGGCATTCATACTTAGTCACATATACAATCAGTCTACCAGAGAAAATACACCTACATAGGCTCTCATAGAGGTTTTCAAATGTTGAAACAAGGTGTAGATAATTTCCCCAATATTTTTATATCATCATACATTTTTTGATCTCTTATAAAAATCATGGAGTTTTTTTAAGGTCAATTTAATGATACCACTATTCATACCATTTCACATACTACCTCCATATCATTCAAGGCGCACATATAACCTATCATGATGATATCATACTGGGATGAGAATATTAGTGGTGATTTTAAACCTTTTTAATCATTAAGAGTGCATTTGGGAGTGTTTATATTGGTTAAAAACTTTGAGAGGTTAAAAAAATCCACATTTTACACATTCTCCTTTACTGCCTATATACACTAAATAACCACCTACACGTGGCCCTGACAAAGGTATATAAGTCATTGTTTGGGAGATTATAACATGAAAAAAACTTTCTATGGAATCTTGGTAGGTGTAATTGACCATAAAAATGATGAAATTGAGATATGGACTAGCTTCTTAGATCAAATAACTATGTTCAAGGCTCTTATCCCAAAAAATGCAAAAGAGAGTTCCTTAGTGTTTTGTTGATATTTTGCAATAAGAGTACAAACAATTATTATTCATCATAATATGTTTGTATTTAAGCACACATATAGGAAAATTAATCTAAAAATTTGTATGGGATAATGGCTAGGGTAAGACAATTGTGAAGAGGCTTAAATTTGCCTATAAAGACATTAAAACACTGCATAAACATCTATAGGTTTGAGCCCAAATAAACCTCTTACTCTTAGGTTGTCAATATAAAATATGTTCATGATTAAATGGTTTGATATATTCTAAGATTTTATTCATGACTAAGGGATAATTTAGAGGATAACATATTGTGTTTTTTCCTAGAGACACCTACAAGTGTGCTTAAATATAAGGTTATTCACGTACAACCATGGGTTAAAATCCATATATCACCCATGGCAAGGTCTTAATAATGAGAGATATCAACATGGGATAATGGTGAAGGTAAAATTTATGATTTAAAATATCATAAAAAATAGTTTAGTGGTGATGTTCTAAGATCAAACATTTACCTATAGGTGTCCCATTATGCCAAATGCTAAACTACAACCAACTATAGATGACTATCTCAGGAAGTGAACAAAAGAGTGATGATTCTAAGTGATTGCTATATTACCAAACATGATTGGATAGATATAAATAATTGATATAATATATTGGAACGTTTCAATATGTAAATACACTATTTTCAAACCTAGTCCTTCCTAAACCACCTATAGGTATAATGCCATGCACAGTGAACATAATCAAAAGTCACACTCATACTTAATCAGTTAAAGTGTGAAGAAAATTCATAGGAGCTTGAAGTTATGGGAAATATTAAACACTTTCATAATGTTAAAATATCATCATGACAATCTCACATTATATGTTGAACATATAAATGATTCATATCAAGTAAGGTATAGTCTGTGTCTTGAAACCCTACACAATCTACCTTTTCTACAAGTTTGTTTTAAGCTTTGGAGAGGTTAGAAGGTCTAATAACCTGATAAAAGAATTATTTTTGGTTTATATGGTATAAATTATTTGTGTAATCCTATCCAACCTTCATATTATCTACGCAAATAGGCTAAGTACCCTCTATTTTATCTCAGAGAGAGGGTACCTCCATTTATGAGCAAACTAATAGTTTTAGGTAATGGATATAAAAGGAGTCTTTAGAAGCTGTTTTAAACTTTAAAGGAGGTGTATTAAGTTATATGACACCTAGGAAAAAATTAAGAATGAATCAGAGAAGGATGAAACTAAACAAGGTGCTCTAAACCTTAAGGTTGCAATGAAGTCTAGTTGGGCAGGGTTTTGATCTAATGCCCAAATGAAAGGTCATTTCCATTGCTAGATGTATGTGGGAATTACAAATTGTTAAATAATGTTTTTGGGATCATTAAATAGGTTTTGAAGCTTATTAAATGAAAATAAATCCAAAATTAATGACATATAACACAAGGGTTGTAAGTAGGCCTATTGGACATGGTTACGCCTAAATCCAAATGGAGAACCATTTTCATTTATATAATGAGATAAGATTTAAAACATATTATATCATGTGAATAAGGTAATTTTATATGTTTAAAATTATTAATAATGAATAGGAAGCACAAGGAGGTCATATTTTGGACTCAAAATCACATCAACTCTGTGTAAAACAAGGAGAAGAACTTGAGAGGTCAAATTAAAGAGATCATAACTATACGGTCTTGGTACATGGGACCTAAAAAACTTTATAAAAGTTGATAGAGGTTATGAAATTAATTATTTTGAAAAAAAATTGTAACTTCAACTTCCCATTTTTATGAACAAAGCCTAAGTGGGTAAAATAGGCTAAACCCTTACTAAACCCTTACAAGGAACTAATTGGAGAAATAAGGATGGGAAGATAATAAAATTTCATATTTTTACCATAAAATTTATTAGAACATTCAGAGTAATCATTTATTCTCCCTACCATCAAGATTGGTTTTATGAAATTATATGGATGGGGTACAAAATAGGGTATTTCTGACAATTTTGTGAATTTTGCAGGTTTTGAGAGGTTTCAGGACATGAAATAAATTTTGGAAGGAATATAAGGACTGAATATAACTCCCCATGTTAATTAAATTCATTTTAAAATCTCATAGTTACCTCAACAAACTACTTCATCTCAACCAGTAAAAACTGTGAACATGATGGTGAGAAGTGTAACAACTTCAAGTGCATATCTTTTTAAGGTCTACCTAAGTAGTATAAGGACATGGAAGGTATTTAAAAGTGTCATATACTCACTCAAATTTATTTTCATAAAAAATTAAATCCATTTTTGGGGCCAAGTGTAATGGGAAACTTAAAAAGGACTTGTTAGACTACGTATAGTGATGGCTCACTTCCAAGAGATTCCAGATGAGTATGATTGCAACCAATGCATGGAGAGGCATATCTGAAATCCTTAATTCTCATTAAAATAATTATAACTATCCATAGTAAGTTTTTGGATGTTCAAACATGGCTAAATCATGAAGGCAATTTTCTAAGCCAAGAAAGGGAATTTCATGCCACTTTTCATGAGTTTCATGCCTTGGGGTGACACTTTTGGTTCCTAACCTTGCATGGTTAGTTTAAAATATTATTATAATTCATATGTAACTTATTTTTCTATATTTTAAAGTGTCCTTATGACCTTTGGACTTCTTTATTCTCCTCTCTCTCTTATGTTTTACAAGAACTAGCCATTTTGACCTTTGTAATTCATGCTCCACCTAAGTATGGAAAAGTCCTAATAATTTTCATACCATTTGATCAATGAGACTACTTATTTTTACCTCTTATATTAAAATCCATAATTTTTTTAACTTTCATGATTGATATTGATTAGTGATAACTCTTTTTTCCTTATCATGTTGTCTCATTCTCTCACCTATTTTCAGTTAGAAAGATTCTTCTTGCATGTCATGTGTAGTGTTCCAATGATGTGTCAAGGTTGAGTGAGTTAGTCTATTCAAATATTTACATATTATGCATATTGTTTATTCCTCCTATCTTAAACATTAATTAAAACCTTTATAGTGAAACATTGATGTGAGAAGATGCAAATTAGAGAAGTGTATGTTTGATTAATCCCTTATTCTCTTGTGTAACATGAAGCTAGATAGTATTCATCAACTATTTTGTTGTATCACATCCTTTATGATAGTTTACTTTTACTTTTATTTCTTTTCCTTCAAAATCATAGGTTTAGTAGTGGTCTACAAGTGGTACATCAAGGGAGCTAGTCCTATCTAGAGATTCACCTCATCCTTAGGTTACCCACAAGCCTAGAGGTGTTTCAATTGTGCCACTTGGATGAGGAGAGCTAAGACATCTCCTCTAAGGTAGTCACTTTAGAGAAGTGTATGTTTGGTTAGTATTTTATTCTCATGTGCAACATCCATCTAGATGGTAGTTATCAACTATTTTGGTGTATCATCTCCTTTAGGATAGTTTACTTTCAATTTTCTCTCTTTCTTTTACCTCACAAGCATAGGTTTAGTAGTCATCCATAAGTGGTACATCAAGAGATCTATTATTATCTATAGATTCACCTCATCGTTAGGCTACCCAAAATCCTAGAGGTGTTTCAATTATGCCACTTAGATGAGGAGAATTGAGACATCTCCTCAAAGGGTGAACATACAAGTGTCAACAATGAACATATAAATTCTCATGTACACTTCCTTAAGATTTCACACATCCCTTAAAAACTCCTCCAAGTAATTCATCACCTTATATAGTTCTTACCTAAGACAAAAATTCTTTTTGGAATTTATCAACTAATGTTTACCTGGGTCGACCCTGTATTCAAATTAATATGTACACATAAAGGCTCTGGGTCAAACTTAGCTGACCTAGACTAAGAACTAACTTGATTTTATAAATTAATGTTACAACATTGAATTGGTTCAACCCTATAATAGAACCTTTTGGAAAGTTTTAAAATTATATCTAAATATATGTACACATTCTTTTCATCATTTTAGAGAGATAGATAGAGTTAATTATTCATTTTCCATTCTTTACAATCTGATCTTCCACCATTCTACTTGAGGATTTATTTTCTTAGGATTTTACACTTGAAGGGAATAGATTTTCTATATAAAATATTGATATTCATTAGGAGGTCATTAGATATAGTCCATTTTCTATTCTTAGTTTCTTCAGCAATACATAATAAACTCTTATCAAATAGCATTAGACAAGGGAGAGATTGAATCTTAAAAGGTTCATATTCAAGGTAAGCATTATTAACTTTAATCCTCTATTTCAATAAATAGAAATAACACAAGTAATGTATTTTTAATGTATTTCTAGCTCCATGTATTAGGGTTATATCTATACATATTTCAATTAAAATTATTCTATCGATATTTAATTTCACGTTTATTACACACATTTCTTGCCACAAGCCTTAGTGAGCACTAGGTTAGATATAACTTTACTTTGAATATACTTAGTGAATAAAAGAAAACATAAGAGGTAGTTAGGATTATCACATGGTGTTTCTTAACTAGAGGATTACTACCACTATCTATAGAGATTATTTTGATAATTTACACCTTGTTTAGGTATAGTGGATCCATCTTGGTCATTACCCCAAATTTTTAAATATATCAGCAAGAAGTGTAAGTGTGATTTATCTTCTTTGAGCTAGGATTTATTTGAAGGTTAGCTACATTTTCCATTATATACATTATGGGTAACCTGATGTGAATATAACACTTTTAAGTTTTCTTTCATGAACTCATTTTGATATGATCTTATATATTGTTATTTTTACAATAGTGTATCAAAACTATTAATACAATCTAATATTATGTGTGTATGTTTCACACATAATCACTCCAAATAGACTCAATTTTCTATGTGTAGGTCTTCTCCAAATATAGGTGAATAGATCAATTATATTGACACAATATTATTATTCAAATATAGGATTAAAAACTTTCTCAACCCTTTTGAGTCTATTCATACTTCTCTTTTTTAACATACAGGTTTGTAGACATAGTCGAGCAAGTCATCTCAGTGAAAAAAATTATTTTTTAGCACATAGGTTTTGTAAACTCTGTTTACCCACTCTAATATATTAATAGAATATTAAAATTTAGCATTGGAGAAACACAACATAAAATATTCAATCTAAGCATATTTAAAATTATGAAGGTTCATTCTTACCTTCTTTATCATCCCTGTTCTTCATTTATAATCTTGTTTTCCACAAGTTTGCAGTGTATAAAACTACAAACTTATAGTGAACTTGGTCGAGTAGATCAACATATTTTTATAGCCTACCTTCTCTCTAGAAGACATTTCCTACTTATCCACCTATGTTCTTATGGATCTTTCTTCTATAAAATAGCAATAACGTTGTCAATTTTATTTTATATTATTTATATACAATGTTGCCTGAATGAACTCTATACTATTTAAAGCCAAATAAATTAACCTATTTTTAAAGTAACTAATTCAATTTATATTTATAATGCTTACATCCTTAGATTAATAAACATATAATAATTAGGTGTTTTTTTCATTTTATCAAATTAGTCACACTATTTCTATCTTTTGCATACACTTCCAAATCACTTATCACTAAAATAAATTAAACATTCTTCTTCCCAAAGATTACCTACTTGGATTTCATCACCAAGGGGGAAGATGACTTGGATTTCTATCCACATATAAACACATGGTTGATGGTATCTATTGGCAAATCACCTGGCACCATTATCACTACTAGATTATGAATTGAGGGGTTAGATCCCAATACCAAACCAGTACCATTATCAATATAGATTCATTTTAACATAAAATACCTAAAAATATCCATATATTAATTTTTAGTTCCTTTTTATAGCCAACTCTATATCACATTAATTTGAAAATTTATTATAAACTAATAACATTTAGGAATGACCAAATACAGTAGCATTTACTTCAAAAATTTTCTAGATACTCTTTGATCATTGTATTTTGTATTGCAAAACATGTAATAAAAAATGTTAGTTCAAGGTTTATGTTGGGTGATAAAATTAGATGAAACACTTTGATCTAAATTATTGTGTGCTTCTTTGCATTTGCTTAGTTATTATGTTGGAAAATTCTTCCCTTTTCTCAACAAACTATCATCCCTATCAGCATAATTTATTACAGACTACTAATTTTACTTACCTTGAATACATAGTCACCCTATATGAAATTATATATGTTTTGATTATTTTGTTTTTCCACCTATAGTACATAGTCGACCAATATGATTGTGTATCTTTTTTGCTTATTTAGTTTTTCCATTTGTAGTACATAGTCGACCTATATGACTATGTATCTTTTGGGCTTGGCTCAATTATACCATCTATAAAACACCACTGAGTAGTTCAAATATGTAATTTAAATATTATTATATTAGTCTTTCCTATATAATTTTTTAACCCAATTGACTCTAGTCGTGTTGGTTGATATTGTTCTATGTTTGGCCAACTATATCCCTATTTTCCTCATTACTTCTTGATTTAAGATTATGAATTCAAGAATTATAAAATCACTTATCAAAATATTTTGGATTACTTTAGTCCATTTAGATTCTTTATGTAATTTTATTTTCTTCTTACCTTTGATACCGAATAATATATTCACTCTTCAATCATATTTTCTCATCCATCACCTTTCAATTGCAATATGATCCAATTATCACTAAAAGATGATATTGGTGGATAAAATCCATTTCATACTTATAAAAATATATCTAAATTAAAATAACCTTACCATAATGTGGGGAAATTGACACAATCTTACCAAATAACCCTACATGAGACCTTATCAAAACCAACAACCTATCTCCTACCAATCCATCACCTAGTAACCATCCCCCTCCCAACATCAACCCACAAAATGATACAACTCAAATTATTGGACAAATAATACAAAAAATAACATAATTAAAACATGTAACACATCTCAAATGATGAAACTGTAACATCTTTTGATAAACATGTCTAATCAGCGAATTATTCTTCTTCCACAAAATAATTAAAATTTTATCTCTCCAACTCTTAAATAAGTTGTATTAAATGTCATTCCCCAACATACTATACACAAAAATATGATTCATCACATTCAAAATGAACCTTTAACCCCATTTATTGTATCTATTGATATTGGTAATATATCTTAAACTATTGAATTGATGGGATTAAACAACCCACATCTTTACTCAAATCATTCAGTAATCACTGTAAAGACTAAATCCAAACTAATACATTCACCACTACTAAAATTTAAGTAAAAAACTTCAAAAATGATGTATTAGAATGGTATAACCAACTTCCCCAATATTCTATATGGAAAAATGAGGTCTTAGTCAATAATTTAGTTAAGGGGTTGTTGGATGATAGAGCATGATCTTATTTTATTACCCAATTCCCAATAGGGGGGTGTGGGGGAAAGACACCCATATAGGTTTACCATGAGGGTTCAGTTGGAAGCTTAATGTATGTTATAGTGTACACTAAACAAAAATTACTCATGTAATAGAAGTTTTCAACATGTTTATGAATAATCTAGGAAAAAAGCACTTAGATGTAGTCAAGTGGATTATTAGGTACTTGATAAGGACCACTAATAAACATTTGTGATATGAAGGGTCAGATGTTGACTTAAAATATATTTTAATGTAGACATGGCTAGATATTTAGATGGTAGGAGGAGAAGCATAGGTTATGTATTCATTATCCATGACACATATATTAGTTAGTTTTCAAAATTTTAGAAGATAGTTGTTTTTTCAACTATAGAGGTAGAATATGTTGCAATTACATAAGCAAGTAAGGAAATGATATGGATGCAATGATTAATGAAATAGTTGAAGTAGAAGTAGAAATATTTCAAGTCATATAGTGATAGCCATAGTGTGATTCATTTAATGAAGAACTCAACATTCCATTTAAGAACCAAACATATACAACTCAAGTTTCACTTCATTCATTTAGTTTTGAAGGATGGTCAATTGAAGTTAGAAAAGATCCATATAAGTAGTAATCCCATAGATATGTTAAAAAAGGTAGTCACAAAATAAAAGATGTATATTTTTTCCTTTTCAATAGGTATTCAAGGATAATAAGAAAGATGAGAAACTTTTGAGGGTCAAAGTTCAAATAAAATTCCAAGAAAAACTTGTAGCAGTGGAGTTGTAACAATCAATCTCCATGTGGGATACTTTTGGATGGTGGACCTTGATCTTATTTTAATGCCTAGTTCCTAGAATGGGGGTGTAAGGGGGAAATTCCCCCCACTATAGTCACCAATGGGGTGTAGGTCACTATTAGGTCATAAATCTAATGGTAGAATTATGTTTGTGCATTTTTACCCTAATATATAACCCTCCTTTAATGTGAAGGCATTGTAATCATGGTGGCATACTTTGTGTGAGTGAAGAGGATATTAAAATATATGTATTATAGTTTTTACCCTTCATTTATTGTTCTAAATAATAATGACTAGCTTATTTTATGTGGATGTAGCCCATATTGGGTGAACCACATTAAATTTGTGTCTCTATTGTGTTGTGTTTTCTAAATTTTATTTCTATCTTTAATTCATTAATATTGCTTTTTGTTCTATATTCCTAATAGGTATTTAAACATAATGATCTTATCAAAAATTATCTTAGTCTTTTCAATGACACTAAACAATCCCCTACTGACTTAGCTCATAATTTTATCAAATAATGGAAATATATGTCTCATAAGTTGATCACAACATGACTAATGATAGTATGTTCAAACTTTTCATTACCATCATAACACTTAGTGTCAAATACAAGGTTTTATCCTTTCCTCCTCAAACATGAAATGATTTTATTTATCAAACGAAGCCCCAATACTTTCTAATAAAATAATTTTTACATAACACTAAACCCATTAAGGGATATTTCCAATAGTCAACCAATGCAACCATTATCAATCTTACTCAACCAAAAGTAGGAGTAGAGAACATGGAAAATGCCCAATCTTCCCATACAGTACTAACTATGTAACAAATGAGACAAATTTTATCACCTTCTAAACTATTCATGTATCCTAATAATCCCCCTCAATTGTATGATCCTAGTGAATTTTTTTGGTTCTATGGTGATATAGGTCATTCCCATGAAACATTTCATTGTCTTAAAAAAAAATTCATTTATTTTGTGCTAGGATATTTGTTATCATGATGCCATGATCAAAATCCATCATCATGATTATGTTGATGCTTAAAAAAAGAAATAGGCTTTCATATATTCTTTCTCTAACAATCCAAAACTTTCTCTACATCTGACCCTCAACAATCAAACAAGGATATTTTTGAGATTGATGCAAATTATAATCAATAATATACCAATTCTTACTAATTGAGTCTGGCTAAGGTGAATTATCAACGCAAACCCACTCACAAATATGTCATCACAAAACCAAAGAAATAATTAATAGAAGAGAAAATTCTCAAAGATACTACTACCATTAACCTACCTTCATAAAACAATGAGGAAGTACTTTTTGAATCTGAACCTCCAACTACCTCTCTTCCTAAAAATTATATTCTACCTTCCAAGGCTCATTTAGGTTCTTCCTCTTGCAAAACTCATTATAATTTCTTAGAGGAAATTGACTCTATTCCTTTAAAAATATCTCTCATGGAGTTATTTCTAACTTCTCCCCATCATCATAAATTTATAATGCAACAACTATAAGAAATTTAATAACCATCTTCTTTAGAAGAGGAATATCTTATCGTAAGCCTCCAACAACAAAAGATTATACCATTGAAACTATTTGCCCTTATTTAAAACCTTATATAGAGTTCCTTGAAGAAGACATGATTAATGGTTAAATCATTTTTTGCTTCGATGATCCACCTTTATTTATTTAAATATCCATTAATACCACCATTATTTACAAAGTATTAGTAGACAAAGGATCAGGAATTAATGTGACATCTATTTGGATCATTAAAGAACTTAGGTATAACAAAGATCATTAAAATAAAATGTGTCTAACATGTCATGGATTTGATGAGAGCAATCAAAATCCACTTGATTATATACCTCCTTAATATTGGACCCAAAAATATACGTACCAAGATTATGGTTCTCTACTTACCATTATCCTATAATATACTCCTAGGGCACCCATAGACTCATCACATTAGGGATATCACCTATTTTGAAAGAAAATATATTAAGTTAATTCATAATGTTAAATTATTAAATTATAAGGATGATAACAACCAATAAATTATTTAACTTCCTAACCCAAAATCTCAATATTAGATCCCAACTATTCTAAAAATTAATAGTGCACCTTTACATAAATTTATCAATATGAATCTAAAATTATAGGTCACCCTTGTGGATTCTAATGATGATGAGCCATAAAATTTAAAAAACACATGAAACACTACCAATATACCTCCTTACAATTTATAGTGGCTACCTCCTTACTTTTTACCTTATGATCATACCATCCTTCTTATCAATGAGAACGTCAAATTCCCTCCTCCATGTAATACACATGAAGCATATTATCTAGAAAATGATTTCAATAGTAATGATTATGAAGTGGCCAAGTTATTATAATGCCTTTTAAACATGTCACCTCATAAATTTAGTGATCTTGACATATCACCTTCTGATGTTCCTTTAGAGACATAAGCATGTACTATCTCTCCCACCTATGATGATAACTAAATTATGGCCCAAACTCAATCACAAGAATTAGATGTTCAATACTATCAACAAACCTTAGCTAAAATACATGCTTTAAGCCAATATGTTCATACTATTTCCATGAATATTGATTTTGAAACTAAAGGTCATGTACCTCCAGTTAATTTGTTGCTTCTCGATACCACTTGGCTTCATGAATAAATATTACCTCTCACAAATTTATAACTTCCAAAACCTTCAATATCTCTAATCACATCGATCAATATAACATATCCCATCACTACCAATTATTCTAAATATATGCCTATTATCAATCCAATTAAATCCAATCAAAGTTCCTTCACAATTCCACCTACTCCTACGATCACCCTTGCTGCTAAGGCAATAAATGTATGCCAGATAAATTTTGAATAAGATCACCATGGTAATAAATTTTTTGATATTAATGTAGGCATGGATTATTATGGACCTTTATGCTCATTACCTAGAGATGAATCCATACGTATGTTTCTCTATGCTCGATAACCTCAACCTTCTTGACAACATCATAAACATGGGATTTTCAAATGAAAGACTGCTCCTTTTAATAAATTTATTGTTATCATTGATACCAAAACCAATCCCATTTCATTTTTTTTTATGGGCCATATCATTTTAAAGATTAAAATGATATGCTTATTTAAGAAACAATGAGAATATAATATGGAACATCCTCATGTCCTTGACCTACAATAATTTTTATATAACTCATACCGATTGATCATCATAATTTTATTCTATTCTTCTATAAATATTGTGAGGATTTTAGTCATCATATATTACAATAATAGATATAAAAATTCATCACTCATGGATGGTTTTTGGGGTTACAATCAAATTCACATTGCCTTCATAGACTAAATAAGACAACATTCACTATGAAATGGGGCACTTATTGCTATGTTAAGATTCCCATTGACCTTAAAAATATTGAAACTACCTATTAATGGGATAGGAACAAAAATTTTCATGATCTTGTACATAATAATATGTAAACTTATGTGGATGATCTCACTTCCAAATCAAAGAGATTCAAAACCCATCTCTCTAATGTAGCCATCATATTTGATCAATTAATCAAGTACAAACTTAGACTCAGATCCTAAAAGTCTGTCATTCATGTTACATCTACTAAATTACTTGGGTTATTAGTCTCTCTTCATGGTATTTATGTTTATCCCACTATAATCAATTTTATATTTAACATGCCCATTTCTCATTCTATTGCATACATTTTTAATTACATAGAAAAGATTGGGGCAATCACATAATTCATCCTTGAAATAGCTTATAAGTTATCACATATATTTTGTTAATTCAATTCTTAATAAAGGTAGTGCTCTAGAATGGAATAATGATTTTCATAAGGCATTTGAAAACATTAAATAATCATTGTTACATTTGCCTGCCCTTATACCACCTTCCAATGATTGTCCCTTGATTTTTTACACTTATTCTACTCCTATGTCAGTTGGGGAAATGCTTACACAAAAAGATGATACTAGAAGGGAGTATGTTATTTACTATATTATTCACAATCTCATGGATTATAAATAATTTTATACTAAACTAGAATGTGATTAGCTTGATAACTATTTCCTAGATAAAATACTTCATTACTACATGATCTATCAAATAACCTATGTCATCATTCATTCTTACCCACTTTATCACTTTTTCACAAAAGCATTTTTACCTAGAGATACAATTGGAAAGTAGATGGTTACTAAATGGAATTTGAGCTTCACATCATAACATAAAAAAATATCAAAGGGAAAGTCATTCACAACCAACTTGTAGTGGTACCCATACCCACTAGCAACCACCTTCAAGATAGTCTCTTCAATGATAACATTCTCTATATTGAATGTCTGAATAAATCTATCTCTCTTAATGATTACTTCTGTAACATCACTATTGATTTAAAATAAATTAATAAATAAGATACCTTTGACACTCCTAATACTATTAAATGCAATGTAGCTATCGAAGATATTATTAAAATCACCATCAATTTACATGAAGACACCTAGACCCTTCATTTTCATGGTGATAAATATATCTGAAGAAATGGGGCATATTGTCTTCTAATTAATCCTCATGGTAAAATAATTGTTTTGTCATTTTAGATCACATTTGATGTCACTAATAACATAACATAATATAAATCATTAGTCTTAGGCATGAAATTGGTACTTGACATAGATATTCCATATTGACGTGCTTTAGGTGACTCCCAACTTATCTACCACCAATTTAATGGTGACTTGTAATGTAAAAGTGAAAATATTATCGTTGATCATCAAATGGATACCATCATTGCCAAAGTGTTTACCTCTTTTACCATTGATTATATTCCAAGAGAACATAACTATATCATTGGCTCTCTTGATTCTTTGTCATCCTTATTTCATCCACATAAAGTAATCAATTATTCAAATTTTATTATTTGAATATGAAAGTACATGTCTTCTATCAAACTACAATATTCACTTATCTGTTAGATTTAGGCTATCACTAGTTGATAGAGACCATGGTATAAAACATTATCGAATTTCTTGAACATCAATCTTATCCTCTAGACATAGATTTTGTCAAAAGAATATAATTCAAATACAATATTTTGAATATGTCTTTCGATACAATACCATTTATTATCATAATGTATAGTGTACCTTGCTCCAGTGTCTAATGAAAGAAGAGGTCCCTCCTCTCCTTGAATAATCATATACGGGAATTTTAGGTTGTCACTATAGAAGACAACTACAGTAGGAAAATTCCTACACATGAGATACTTTTGGCCTATTTTCTAAAAGGATGCTATTAATTTCCATAAAAATTATAATCCTTGACAAGTCTTTGAAAATCTAGTTCATTCACCACTAGTCGAGCTCCAAATTATGGAGTATCCTTGGCCATTTTCCATGTGGCTATTAGGTCTCATTAACAAAATACCTTAATCATAATGTTGAAATTCTTTTATCATCATGACTAGTGAATATTTTACCTAATGGGTAGAAGCCATACCTCTTGTCAACATCGTAGGAATCACAATTTATAAATTTATCCTTAACTAAATAATTTGTCATTTTGGAGTTCCCCATACTGTCATTTATAATAATGGTGGTAATTTCAATAATAAGGACATGAAGTATTTATGTGTTAAGTTTAAAATATCCGAAAAATTATCCACACTTATCATCCATAATGCAATGGTCAAGCTGAGGCCACTAATAAAATTATCAATAAAATCCTTCTAAAGACCATCTAATAAACTCATGAACAACATCTACCCGATCTTGAACATAATCACTAATACAAAGCTCATATCACTAAGAGATGTAATAAAATGTTAAAATTCCACACTTTCAATGTTGGTGATCTAGTCCTTATGTTATACTATACACATGATAAAGAAGGTTAATTTGTCCAAAAATGGTGGGACAATTATTTAGTAAAAGACATTTTTGGTCCTAGCACCTATCACCTTCAAACTAATGAATGACATGTTTTTAAAGAGACAATTAATATAAAATTATTGAAAAATTACTTTGCTTAGATATTTCCCTTATCATATTTCTATATTATATCCTACTAACACTTTTTTAAAGATTTTTACATGGTTCTCACCCTCTGTAGCAATTTATCTTTCCACAAACCTTAGTTCCTTCCCTTGGTTCTTTTGTATTGGTATCATGAGTTGCATCATAATACAATGGCTATGACCCAATTTTCATCATTAATTCATTTTACATTCATTCATTTTTCCTATCAAGTATGCTAACTTATAATACTTTTTGTACCCTCTTGGGTTTGTATTTTATGAGTTGTAGTTTAAGACCATGGATAGGACCATGCCCTCCTCAAAAATACCATTACTCCCGTTTTATTTTCACATGCTTTATTAACCCTCTTGAAATAATATTTTATGAGTTGTAGTGTAAGACCATGGATAGGACCAAGCCCTTCTCACAAATATGATTTTTGTCTTCATTTCACCCACTTGGTTTTCTCTTTTATGAGCCATAGTGTAATACCATGGATAGGAGCGAGATCTCCTTATAAAATCACCATTTTATTCCAATAACACCTTTGTTCAGCCAAGTGTTCATTTTATATAATGATAAGAAATGGTTACAAGTTTGTAATCTCATATTCTCAACTCTGGTTTTTACTTCCTTGGTAGATAAAACTTGCACAACAAACTATGTTAGCATGTTTCTCTAAAATTGCATACATTCTTATGCTAAGGAATCATACTTACCTATCATTGTATCCATTATTTACTTTGTCACATTTTTTATGGTTTAAAGTAACTAAAATTATTTCATGTTTGTTCCATTTGATTTCCTTTCATTTAATTCCACTTTGGATAAACCAAGTTTAAATTCAAGATACAACTTTTATTTTACATGAATAAACAACACTCTTAGACACCATGCTGTGTAATTTATCTTTCTTAGTAACCAAGTCAAAAGTTTTTAAATGATAGTTAATTTTAACACCCATGTTTAGTTCTTTAAATGTATATGGAGGAGGAATAGAAAAATATGTCAAAATCTAAAATCCAAATCATTTAAAAACAAAAGACAATGATCAAAAGGCAATACACAATTTAAAAAGTCAAAATCACACCAAAAAGCATGATTCACAGCACATTTACTATCTCTAATCAAAGATCAAACTCCACAGTTGGCCTCGTGATAGAGCTAAGGTCCATTGGGGTGTGGTAGGCTAGTAGATTAGGATAGAAGAATTTAAAATAGTCTATTTAGTTGCCTACTTTCTCATGTAAGTACCCAACCTTCGTAGTAGACCAACAGATCTATAATGGGTCTTGAGGAATAGGGAACATGTTATGTGATGTTAGGTATATTTTAATTTTCATTCATATATCCTTAATGAAATGATACTTAGACTTCATTTGATGACCTAATATATTTGTGGTTATGAGAAGTTATTTAGAGTCATTAATGTCAAAAGTCCTCTTATTTTGACAATCCTAATTCTAAGTGTCTTGAATTCGATAAAGAGATTTTATATCTTTATTTTTATTTCAATTACCCCACCACCCATTTAATTTCCCTCTTGACAAGCAAGTATGATTCTAAATGTATTTTCCCACTTCTATATTCCCTATTCTTAACATCTTAAAAACATGCTAACACTACTCTATTTCAATTTTATCTATCTTTATGAACAAAAAAATATGTTTGAGTGACTATGAATTACCTTATTTATACTGTTATTTTCCATTTGTAGAATTACCTTGGTTTATTTTTAAAAAAATCATTACCATTCTTAATTTTTTGGACAACTATGTATGTTTATATATTTTTGTTGTAGTTTTCTTTTTTGGGAAGATTACATCCATCAATATTTTCATTAATTTTTCCACTGTTGAGTGAAGTTGGATTGTTACTTATCACTCACCAATGTTGTTTTCCCCATTTTATACCCTTTTTACATTGATAATTGAGTAAGGATTGTTACTACTCACTCATCAATGTTATTTTACCATTACTTGCCCATCTTTATTTAAATAAAGATTGTTACTACTTTCACATAGATGTTTGATTACCAATTGTACTTGTATCATTAGTTTAACTTGGTTTGTTTAACTTTTTTACTTAAGGTTTAATTATTTGAGTTTTTCAATCATCTAGTAGTCTTGGATTTTTGGTTACCCAATTTTCTCTAATTTTGACTTAGTCATTTGGTTCTAACTTAGAATTTATCACCCTAGCTTACTATGTTTCTAAGTTCATCTTGCCTTAACCATTTTAGATATCTTGGATTTCTTGTGTTTACTTGTTTTTATCTTTAGTTTTGCACCCTTAAGTTTGTCCAAAGTAGTCTCTACACACTTCATGATCAAAACTACAAACACAACAAACAACCATAAATTGATAAACATAAGTCAAAGTATGTATAAATTAAATTTATTGTGAGTTATTTCATTTCAATCATCTCATTTTAATTATTTTATGATTTAAAATATTGTAATTTATTTACCTTCAATGTTGTGTGTTTCTATGTTTTTTTATAGAAGCACCATCCCATATTGCACCTGAGTGACAAGTGATGATCATTGAGTGGGGCATATGTATACACATAATATTTTAAAACTTTATTAATTATTGATGATTTCTCTCTTGGAAGAACTCATCGAGTCTTAATCTCTCTGAGTTCATTCCTTAAAGGGTGAATTAGGAATGGGGTGGGAAGACCATTGGTGCTTTGGAAGATTGTTGACCCTTATACCACTTGTAATAAACACATAATTTTTCTTATAGACTTAGTTAAGCTTTAAAACCTCCCTTACACACTCCTATAATCAATTCACCACCTTACCTAGTCCCTACCTAAGGCAAAATTGACCTATATAGAAGAATGTTAACCTGGGCTGAACCTATATTTAAATTAATATTTGCATGTTACAGGTCTAGGTCAGCCTTGGATGACCCAACTTGGGACCTATCTTGAATTTATCAATTAAGGATATAATATTGGATTGAGTTGACCCTATAAAATAAACTTTGTAAAGGTTTAGGCTTATATCTAATAATATATACACATTCTTTTCTCTATTTTAGAGAGAGAGGCATAGTTAATTATTCATTTTATCATCTTTACAATATGTTTTTCTAAAATTATACTTGATGAGATATTTAATTAGGGTTTTACACTTGGAGGGAAGAAATTCATCTTGTGAAATATTGAGATTCATTAGGAGGTCCTTGCCTATAGTCTACTATCTATCATTAGTTTCTTCAACAATACAAAACAACCTCTTATAAAACACCTTTGGCCAAGGGAAAGATTGAGTCTCTATAGTTTTTTCTTCAAGGTAAGTATCTATAAATTTACTTCCCTATTTTAATAGATAGAATTAACATAAGTAATGTCTTTTGAATGTATTTATCTCTCCATGTATGAAGGTTATTTCTATATATAGATTAATTAAAATTATTTTATGCATGTTTACTTTCATGTTTATTACCCTCATTTTTTACCACAAGATTTAGTAAGCATTGGGTTAGATTTTAATTTAATTTTCATATACTTAGTGAATAATATAAAACTCAAGACCTAACTAGGGTTATCACATTATGTTGATTGAATAGAGGATTTGGAACCCTCTCTAGTGAGATTATTGTGCTAAGGGACCCCTTGGCTAGTTATAGTGGATCAATATTGGTCATGACACTGAATGCCTAAGTGTATCAACAAGTAAAGTGTAAGTGTAATTTATCTTCTCCAAGCCATGATTGATTTGTAGATCAGATACAATTCACTTGTACATAGTTTCCTCAACCTCTTCACTATAAAGCCTATGTTGGGCACAAAGATGTCCTTATTTTTTTCACTAAAAAATAATCATGTTAGAATCTATTATTGTTATAATATAATACAAGGAACTTAAATGATCATTTTACCTTAAAATCAACACTATTTCCTTATCTGATAGTGCCTTCTACACTCCAAACATATCAAAAATGTGAGATTGAGTTTTACATAGCAGAGAAGTCATGATTTTATTACCAAACTAGTCAAAAAAAATTATCTTATTTATGAAAAAATGTGAAGGATGTTGTTTTATTTCCATTTATCCCTCATCATCTACTCAAATATTCTCTTTTTGATCTTGTTGAAGCAATCAAACTCTCCTCTAGAGGCACAAATCTCTAACTTCATACCTATGCATGAATAGTGGAAAATTTTATATATCTTCTTGAAATCTAAGTCCAACCTTATATTTAGTTGTGCCCTAAAATATTTTTTCAAACATGGAATTTTTTTAATTATTTTTAAATAGTTGTTTTGTATTTTTCCCTTAAAAAGGATGTTTTCCATAAAGGGGCACATAGGAGAGAAGAGGAGGACTGAGTAAGACATCTAATTTAATCTGTAGAGGTTAGGGGTTTAATTTTTATTCCAATGCTTGGTTACAAGGCTATGTTATGTTTTAGCCTTAGTAGCATTTTAATTTTCTACAAATTTAATTAATTTGAGTAACTAATGACAAAATCAAGATATTTTCTGTCTCTTAGATTTGAGTTTCATCTCCTTCAAAACTTCATATTTTTTATTTCCAACTCCTTTATCACATATTTTGTAAAACAAGATAAATTATAAAGTGAAAAAATATAGGGGGTTGATCAGACATCCTTTCTAAGGGCCATTTTTTGGATAAAATTGGTGATTATGGGAAATTCTAAGGATAACACAAGTTTCAAATTATGTTTGGCATCGATCGCTATAGACCCCTAAATTGTGGTCCATTATTAGGTACTTATAGTTTAATTTATTCCACCATAGGGTGAGGTCTAATATGATAGGAAATTAGATCCCCTAACAAAAATATTTTATATGTTTTGTCCAGACTTGTACATGAATGCATTATCAATAGATCCTAACGTCCTCCTTAGCATGTTTATATTATCACTTCTTGTATTGACTGCTCACATTTGGATTCATTTTCAGCTATGTTTCACATCCATTTGTAGAGATATGCATTTTCACTTACGTGTTCTTTGCTCCTATTTATTTAGATGAATTATTGACTCAGTTTAGCATAATCACATTGAGTGTGCATTGTAGCTATAAAACTTTATGAGGGAATCATCACTAATTTTCTTAAGAGGATTTTATGGGACCTAGTTTCTATTGTTAGCGTACTCAAGTTTTTAAACTTTTGTGCCACTTTCATGTGATTTGCATAGATTTATCTCATATTCTTGGGTACATTTTCAATATAGCATGACATCCCTTCATCAAGCATGCATTGTCACTTGTGTAATGTTTTTTTCATTACACTTATTTGGTGTCTTCTCTAAATCATGTCTACTCCATTTGATATATACCTACTTATGAGGAAATTTAATTTTACACTAGTGGTTCATTTTTTTGGAAATATCAACTATGATTTTTGGTTTGCTTACATGGAACACTTGATCAAAATCAAGAATTGTACTCCATTCCTATATGGATATATTCCTTCCCCTTATAAATTGGGTTAGTATAGTAAGTAGTCTAATAATTATTACAAGTTTCTTGGTACTTTGATGTTGCATGTTTCCATGGGTGTTTTTTGTTAAGTGAAACATACATATTGTCCCTACATTATTTTCAAAAGTTTTTAGTTTATTTTTAGAAATCCTACTAAGATTTACATCTTTCCTCCTCCTCCTATATCTATATTCTCTTCAGATAATATTATACTCCCTCCTTCTACTCATATTTTTCATGATGACACATTCATGTTGTACTATTCTGTTCCATCTATTGAAGCACCAGTATATGATAAAATTATACCCAACCTTACTTATCTTATTATGGATTCTACTTCCATCTCTATTTATTATGTTACTCTTATAGAGACTTCATCATCATGTACTTTGGAGGATTTTTATTATTTCTGGTTTGAGTACACTCATTGAGATATTTGATTACTAATATGTTCCTATGGATATTCATATTACAAATATATGTGTTTCATCGCTATTATCTTCTTCAATTTCTATGGTTGTTGAGCTGAGGTCTCCTCTTCACGTGGACACTTGTCAATCAAATTTTCCATGTCCTTCTTCTAATAAGTTCACTTTAGTAGCATTACATCACATTATTTTACATGATCCTTTGAGACCTATGCCACACCTTATTTTTAGACCTATTTTAGATATCTTTATACTATTGCCTTGATACTCTTTTTTGGGATGGATATAATTTTGGTACCCACATCATGTTATTAATTTGGAAAAGGTAAATAAACATTATTCAATGTAGATGGATCTTCTTTAGTTTTCAATTAGAGGATCACATCAATGACATTAATCATTTTGTGAGATCTACTATATGCAACTTCAGCAACTTCTATAGATAATTATTATCTCTTCTATGTGATATGTTTCTCTCACTTCAAGATGCATTTTGGGCTATGCTCTATGTCCTTAGAGCATGTGTTATTTAATTTCTTTCTTTTTTTAGTGGGGAAGTTTTACCTATGGGTTTTATCCACTTTATGAGAGTTTATTTGTACATGGGTACCTCATCAGTCCTTATTATTGGGATCGATTTATTTTTAGCCACCTAAGCTATGCTTATGGGGGGCGCTACTGTATAGTGTTTATTTTCCCTTATAATTCTTATTGTGGATTATTTCCTACACATGAAAAATTGATTATTCCACACCATTTTTAGTTTCCCTAAACTTATTGATATGTTTAATTAGGTTTAAGTTATCATAGGATTTATATGTTTGACTAATTATTATCTAGATGAAGTTATTCTTGACCAGTTATTTTGGGTATAGGAGTTACACTCTGTTCTTAACACATTTGACCTACTTTTGTGGTAATGTTAAAAATTTCAATCCCTATTTGTACATATGAGATATTGACATACTCATAAGGAGCATTGGATAATCATTTATGTGGCTTTGTAATTATTTTCATGTATGGTTTAATTTACTTTCAACAGTACTTATGAATGTTTTTGACTCTTATAAATGAATTCACTTGATCCGGAGATCCTTACTAATTCCCCGATAATGACATGATTTTAAAATGTACCCAAATTTTCAATATTCATGTAAAAACATATATATTGAATTGATACATCAATTATATACACTAAAATATGTTGGTTATAGTTTAAGGCTTTTGATATGAATACCCTCTTTAGCTAGTGCTATCTTGACCATTATATATAATTAGTTTTGATCCATATTTATGACCATTATTTATAAGCATAGACTATTTCACTCACCTATGATTTTTAGATACACTCAATTTATAATGAAGAATTTAATTCTCATAGGTAGCCAATTTTAAAATATTTATCACCACAGTGAGTTATTTAGGATTACCAAAGCCCTTTATCTAATTTACCACACACCAAATTAGTCCTATTAATATTTCAACTTGTTTAAAAGAGAACATGGCAATGTATTCATTCTCATACTACACTTTGGTTTCCAAATAGTCTTAGGCCTACTAGAGCTACTCATAGTACATAATATTACATGAACAATGTTAAAAATTGTTACATTACATTTAGTTATTAACTTTTATATTTGATACACCTACATTCATTAAATTTCATATTTGAAATATAGCACTTGAACCACAAGATACATGTACATGCCATGACTATCCCATTAACCTACATTTGAGACTTAACAATGTAAATATTGGTGTACATTTATCCTAAAGGACTTATGTGTCTTCTAAGTTCCCACTTTCTATTCTCATACACTTGTATGATAGTTATAAGCTCGATCCATTCTAAGTTTATATCACTCACTTATAGGATATTTATAGAATGTGCTAAACTAATTAAATATTCTACTTAGTTAGTTCCAAACTACCATATTCAAATTCCTATATCTTAGATACTAACATCACAATAACATAGTAGTTTATACATTATTGACATGATGTTTATGTTATCACCCTTTTCCTAGGAATGGATATAATTAAAAATGAAATAATTTCCTTAGGTTTGACCATTCATCGATCATGTTGTTGATGTGGGAATTAATCGATCGAGTACATATAAATAAAAATCAAGGTCATTTTTATTAACCATATAGAATTCTCAGTTACTCCTCAAATATGTTACCACATAGTGAGAGAATATTCTAGATTATACCCAAATTAAAAATTAGTCATTAGGAACAATCATCAACCATTTTTTAAAGAACATAAAGTGAGGTAATGTCCCAAGATTTTAATATCAAATCTATATTTCTAGGTGCATCCATATAATGAAATATCATAATTTCACATTCACACTAAGGAGAATAACTACATGTAACTTGAATTACCTATTCATATTAAAATATACATCACTAATTGTCAGTTATTAAGGGTATGATTACAATCAATAATATCAATAACAATTCCTCAATTTTTACAAAATTTTAAAATTCACAAGTAGACCTAAGGTTTTAAAGAGAATAAAGCTTATTTTAGGAGTTGCACATATAATTAACTACAAAATATCACACGTATAGAAACATATTAGGAAAATTCACCACACTATATGGTCATAGAGAAGAAAAATGTTTTAGGACATGCACCTAATGAATCTACCCTAGGCTTGACGTCAGTGATCCAATGCACTCCTAAATTTAGATTGAGATATGGATAAATCACCAAAAAACATCTAGTTTGTTTCTACTATATGAATATAGCCATAGGGAATTAGTTAAATAATGAATCAAAGTATATTGATATCCTTAATATTTCAATAAAAAGTAAATTATATTATCAGATCAATATTAATTAATTACATTCAAAATTACATGCTTGTTCTATATATTAAAATATGAATTAATTCTACAAGTTTATAGGATATTGATTCAAGCTAATATATGAATATGGTAAACAAATCCATTACATAGATTTAGTTTGAACTAGAACTATTATTATGGGACATGATGTAACTACTAATAATCCAATAAGTTTCATTATCTTACATGTCTCATTGTGTTAAAAAAACATATAGGTTTAGTTTTATTTGATGTAGAGTAATGAATCATTATATTTGTTATTCAAATAAAAATAGATAAACTAAATCATAAAAATACACTCTACATTGTACTAATGAAAATTTTATTTTTGTGGTGATGAAACTATTATAATTCAAAGAGAAATTCATTATCGTATAGAGAAAGTTCAAAATTAGGTCTTACTTATATAAATACCAAAAGAACTTTCAAAGAAAACAAATCAATAAAATGAACATAAAGTTCACTAATATGAAATCACTCCTACAAAGATTTACTTACCATATCCTCTTATGACCACAAAAAACATAATAATTATAGATAAAAATTTAATTTCATAGTAAATTTCATGTAATGTTTGTTTTAGCAAAAGATAAATCAAAAAATATAAATTACCCTTCTCTTTCATTATATTCTATTTATTTGAACACCTTTTTTTTACATTAAAATTAAAATCATTGTAAATAATTAGGTGTTAGTATTTATAAATATATATATATATATATATATATATATATATATATATATATATATATATATATATATATATAAATAATATATAATATATAGGCCACTTTTACATAAATATGAGACCACACTACAATACCAATCTATTCCACCAATAGGATTTATTAAACAACCGTAAATTATAACTTATACTTTAAGTCATATGTGGTGACCCTAAAAAAAGGTAAATAATCAAACAAGAAGTGTGCATAAAACACACACAATACGTTTTTGGCACTAGGAAAGGGATAAGCAATATGTTCTAGTGGTTAAAGAATATTAAATGAGTTAATATATAATCTTGTGTTTACAATTCGCAGTCGATATCCTGTAAAATGTGACACTATCTCTTTTGTTGTGCTTTGAAATCAGAACATCAACATATTTATGGCACTCACACGAAGGAAGTTTAAGACGAAGTTCGATGCATCTTTTGTTTTCATTTCATTTTCTTTCAAATATATAAAAATAAATTTTTAATTAATTAAAATAATAATAAACATATATATATATATATATATTGTAATGTTCAATGCGAACTTTTAATTTTTTTTTGAATTTCTTTTCCAAATTTTAAAATGAAGAAACTGTTATTCTTATTTCCAAAAGGTTAAAAAAGTATTTTTAATGTTCAAAATGTGTATATAAATTTTATGTTTTTTAATTTCACATTATATAATTATAACTATGATTTGTTTTAAAATATACTGCCTATTTCAATCTATAGTTGGAGAGAATTAAAAGGTACACTTATTTTACAATTTGGTCAATTAATTGATTTTTATTTTTTTAATTTAATTAATTATATTTAAAAAAATCAAAATAAATTAATAAAAAATTTCAATTTAAATAAATAATTTCAACTTAAAATTTTAAAGAATTTAAAAAAAATAAAAAATTTAATCAATCATAGACCATAAAAGGCACTCACATTGAAAATATACATAAATTATTTGGATCCCATTGTTTGCATGTTGGTAAGAGCTTCCACTAAAAAATAATTGACAATGAAAGGCATTCACATTGGAAATGTACATAAATTGTTTAGATCTCATTGTTTTCATGTTGGCAAGAACATCCACTAAAAAATAATTAGCTTTGGTTTTCGAAGAAGTCATATTGGATAGATAATTGTTTTCCAGAATTAAAAATATTTCCTTTATAATGAAATAAGATTTATTTCAAAATTTTATCCAAGACATTCATTAGGGCCAAGAAAATGTGGATTTCCTTTTGTCGAGCCACTTAAATCATACTTTTTTCCACTTGTAGCATATTCATCCAACACTTCTCGTGATTACAAATAAATATGCTGCACATGATTTTTGTTTTGGGGAGTGTGTTATGATTTGTATATGCTGCACATGCCATAGGAATCCCCAGGAAAATAGGAACAAGCAGTTCCTAACATAGAGCTGGTCCAACAAGATTATTTTAGAGGACAATCCCAAGGATTATTTTAGGACTGCGATGGTATACGCGGGATAATATGAGAATTTTTAAGATATGTATAATGTCAAAATGTGCAGGTCACGGATATTGATGAGGAAATCCAAGAAAGCTCAGATCCGTAAAAATATATTTTAAAAATGCAGGAAGAGGATTTCAATGACGAGGACTATTTAGTGGCTGATCTGAATTCCACAGAGATGGTGTTTATTGGCTCTCTGGTGTCAGGACCCACTATCACGGACCTTCAGGGGAAAAAGTAATCTTTTTTTTTTATGGAGCCAGATTTTGAGGTAAATATATTCAAAGCGTATGCTTATTTCGATTTCATAGTTCTAAGATGAAATTTCTATGGATAAATGCCTCGTTTATTTTGGATTTGAATTCATAAAATTGATTCGTTTTTTGAGTGCATACAAGTATGTCCATGTAAGTCTAATAACTTCGAATGGGACTTGCTTAATTTTACCGTGAATGGGATGTATTTGGTACAAATTTATGAAATTCACCTTCCCACATTAATTTCCTGTTACATTTACTTTATGTTTGATCAATATTAGTTTCTTGTTTAGATTACATTGTTTTGACATTTTGTTTGTTGTTCAACAATTTTAAAAAAATAAAAAAATTGTTCATCTTTAATTAGTAGTTTAATAAGTTTTATTAAAAATAAATACATACATAGAGAGCATTCTTCTTTTTCTACATAAATAAAGTATAATTAATATTGATTTAAATTCTTTTTTTTAAATTAAATGCACACACATTGTAGTCATATTCAATGGACAAAGTATTAAGATCACTAGGAAAATATTTTGAAATTAAAAAAAATGATAAAATTTAGGCGAACATTTTTATTATGATTAATATGATTATATTTTCATTAGATAAACAAATATTTATTTTAATTTTTTCACATAAATTAAGAATTATTTTACATGGATAAAAGGTATTGATTGAATTTTTATGAATTTTTATTTATTTTTTAAATGTAAAAAAGAAAATGAAATATGACCATTTACTAAGCTTATGATAACCTTATCCCTGATTATAATTATTTTCAACCACTAGAAAGTCATGTATGTATGTATGTATGTATGTATGTATGTATGTATATGTATGAAAAATGAGGATATTTGATATTCAATGACAAATTTTAAATTGTTCTTCTACAAGCGTGATTTGAGAAATGTTCATCCAGGGTATAGATGTTTCATTGGCAATACATCAAGGCTTAAATTGGATTCAAATGTATCTTTGTCATGGCTATATATGCCTAGATGATAGTAAAATAATTCTCAAGTCCTTCCATTCAACCCACTTTTATTTAAAAATAACCATCTTAATGTTTTGATCAAATGATTTTATTTTACAATATCAAAAATCTTCAATATAAAGAAACTGAATCATTTTAACAAATTTTTGACTCTTTTCAGATATGAATTCCTATTATATTATGTAATTGACCTAGAACTAACATTATTTTTAAAAAAAAAAATCAAAAACATTATTTTTGCTATTGATTTTTTATTTTTCACTTAAATTAAAACTAAAAAAATTGAATTCTAAACAAATAATAATAATTTCCATGTAAATATGTTTATTTATTGTCAACAACATATCCTTAATTATTACTATCACTAAACACTCTAAATTATAATTCATTTAACCACTCAAATATTTTTAAGATCTTAAATCTTCTAACCTTTCTTTATATTTTTCCTAAAACTCAAAATGTATTATAACTCCTATTTTCTTAAAATTAATCCAAACCTTAAGGTTCATATATAATCTACGACCCTATTCACATAGTTTAATTGACAACCCCTTTGAAAATAATATCTATGGAAATATTATCCATCATTTTATATGATGGAAATAAAATTCAAATAAATCTAAAAGATCCCTAACATTTATCGATGTCGATAATCCTTACCTTGAACTTTAATTAAATTGAATCTTATATTTCCACAAATCAATAGACATCAATAATTCCAAACAACTAATTCATGATGCTCTCACTCCAAGGACGTGATGGCAACTGGTAGTTTATCGTTTTGTGAGTTTTCGGTTGTGCCACCCTTGATTTAGACAAATATAATATATAAAACTGATTGAAACTGATTGAAGTTATTAGATCTCTAACTTTACTCACATATTTAATCGATCACTAAGACAAAAGTGAGTCATCAACAATCTAAAAATGAATCACTGGAAGATAAAAATTGTAGAAGTTATAATCCCTTCATGTATGCCTTAGTGTAACGCACGTTGTAAGCTGTATCCCAACCCCTCGGCTTCGAAAATGGAAAAGTACATGCCCATAGATTGGAATACCTTGTTTCAAGCTTGTAGAAGTTCACAATGAGGAGATTGAAGCCCAAATTATTAGGGGGAAAATGAAATTGAATTAATGCATTCCATATTCGATTATCCAATTTTTTTTTAAATCCCAAATTGTCAAGATTCCCTTCAAGATTTCCCGTTAGAAATGGTCCCAAGGCTTTATAATTTTAATTTCATAAGCATCCCTATTTGCTTTAGTATGTTGCATAGAATGTAATAATATTTTTTCTATTAAGATGTGATATGTAATCTAATATTAGGTTTTGTTTTATAAAATTATTTTTCCCTTTTAAATTATGTTATAATTTTAAAAATTAATTTATATATAATATTATATTTATATTTATATTTATATATATGTGGTAGATAATTAATTTTGATTTAGTAGAATTTTAATTTTGAATTTGTATCGTTTCAGTTTTTAAATTATTAGTTTATACTATGATTTTTATTTTATTTTTAATTTCTACTTCTTTTAAAATTTTCTATCCTTTTCATGATTTTATATTATTTTTTGAATTTTTTAAATAATTTAGAAGTATGTAATTGATCCTTTTAGATCTTATCTTTACATCTTTTTTAAAAATATACCATTACATTATTGGCTTCCTTTTTTGGGGATCCATTATTTTAGGTTTCTTATGTTTTATGCTCATTTTCTGTAGGCCTATTTTACATATTTTTAGTATTTATAAATGATTGTTTTAATAAGGGACCCTACCCTTTACAAAAAAAAACAGCATTTGATGTTTTGTGAATAGATATTAGAGTAAACATGTCAAGAAGGACAAAGAAAATGGTCAACTGATAAATAGTAGAACAGATGCAAAAAAGCAGTAAATTAAGTTTTATGGACCATCCATTCTTAATACTCCTTCATTCAATTTTGAGTAAGATTTTTCTGTGAGAAATTTTTGTTCTTGTAGGATTGTAACTCAACTTTATCATCAACAGTGCCATTCATCTTTTTGTCCATTATGAGATTTTTATCATTATTATTTTTTATTTTAGTGAGGGAGTTAAGAGCCTCCATACTTTGAAGGCTTTTTATGACAGTGAGCCTATTATAGTCAACAAACACATTGAGATTTTCACTAAGAGATTCATTTTCTTTTGCTAAAGTGAAGAATCTTTCATTTATATTTTGGAATTCTGAGGTGATTTCCAAGAGGTCCAATTTTTTTTGCAGTAGATGTCATAATTAAGATCGAGTTTGTTTATTTCCTCCTTAATCCTTTTCTGATATTTTAATAACCAAGAAATGATAGATTTATCTAAATCCACCCCATCTTCAATGTTGTTGAGTTTAGGTTGGTATTTGTGTTCCTTTATGAGTTCTTTGAAATTTTAGGAGGGATTAGATTGCGATGAATTTGGAGTAGGATGATACTTCCTATAATTAGACTCTTGAATAGTAGCAAAGGAAGGGAAACTTCGTATTAGCATTTTTAGGCATTTGGCAATTTCCTCCTGTTTATTATTTTCATCGAGATCATGGGAGGTGGAGTAGGGAATGAGAGTAGGGGAGGTGGGATTAGGGGAGGGGGTGGAGGTAGAGATAGGAATGGGATGGAGGGAGGTGGGATCTAGTGAGAGGACGGTAACATTTTTTAAATATTTTCTATTTTTGGTAGGGGTGGAAATATTTTGCATGGGGTTTATGACTTTTTACATATTTTATATTACTTATAGGGGGAAATAATCTTGATCATTTTGGTCACGTTAAATTTAGATCAGATATTTTGAGTTCTGAGAGAAATTTGAGGGTTTGGAAGAACTTCTACGGATTCTAAAGGGATGTTTATTTTAGGTTTAGGCTTCTCCATTTTGAGAAATATTAGGAAGATGGGATTGGAGACTTGGAATAACATGTGAATTATAAAATTAATAGCTTGATGGAAAGGTAAATTTGTATTTCCCATCTTGACTTCATATATCAAGGATTCAAGAGAATGTAGGATATAGAAAGGCAGACTTCGGGAGATAAGATAACAAAAATAGTTCAAAATTTAAAAATGGAAATGATCCACAAAAGTATACCTTCCATCTAAGGTCATGTACCTCATTATTGATTTAGTGACTCTGTAGAAGAGTTTTGGGAATGCATATAGAATAATAAACATATAAATTAGTGAGATGAGAATTAAATGACAAGTTAAAGTGTGATAAGAAAGCATAAAACATTTTCTATGAGGAAAGGCTGAAGTTATTAGAGATCATTTTGATTCAATATTGGAGTCTTCATTTTGTATTGTACCACTTGTTATTGCTAGTGGAAACTCATATAGCCATTGGAGCTTGAATTGGCAAATTTGTTGATGAAGTGTATTGTGGATTTTTATAAAACTTATTTTAGAACATTGTCCTAATAATAATGTTAAGATGATAACAATACTCTCAATGACTCCCCCATTTTTATTTCTATTATAAAGTGTTTTGAGATGATTAGGGTTAAAGATGTTACTATAGCTATTGGAAATTCCTCCATTAGCAACAAAGATAAGATGCGGCTAACTCCACATGATCCTAT
Source organism: Torreya grandis (assembly GCA_037957365.1). NCBI lineage: Eukaryota > Viridiplantae > Streptophyta > Pinopsida > Cupressales > Taxaceae > Torreya > Torreya grandis. The sequence continues at coordinate 4,136,663 of JARHVA010000494.1, forward strand.
TATACCTAAGATCTATGGGGCTCTGAAAATTTATAAAGATGACCTTCCATTGAAACCGATTATGAACACAAGGAATGGTCTAACTTACCATCTTGTAAAATTTATAGAGGGGAAATTAAAACATTTGGTTGGTAATTCTTCATCATTCACAAAAACTTAGAACACTTTGTTAAGAAGATTAAAGATAGAAAAGCCAATTCAAATGACATTTTGGTTAGCTTTGTTGTGGTATCTTTTTATACAAAAATTCCTCTTAATGAGGTAATGCACATCATTCAAGGAATCATGGACCTTGATACATCTATTTTAATCAAATTAAGATTAAGGTCTAATTTTTTCACTTTTAGAGGAGAATTTTATGAGTAAAATGAGGGAGTAGTAATGTGACATCTTCTATCACCCACAATTTCTAATTTCTTCATGGAACATTTTCAAATCCACACACTTAATTCATCTCCATAAAACCTGATTATTGGGATAAATTTATAGATGACACCAATGCAAACTAGCCTCATGGTAATGATGAACTTGATAAGTTCATGTTTCACTTAATTAGTAGATCCAACTAGATACAATTCATTATGGAAAAAGAATATAGTAAGTTACCTTGCCTTGATGTTCTTATCTCATGAATTCTATACAAAAAACACACACACACTAATTTTTGTCCTCAATTTGACTCGCACCATCATCTTTGTCATAAATCAAATTTTCTTTATTCACTCGCTTCAAGGGAGTTAAAGATTTATGATCTTGAAAACATCCAAAAAGAAAAAGTTTACCTTAATAAAGTCCTAATAAAAAATGATTATAAAAGATGGGAGATTGAAAAATCATTCCATAAAATGAGCAATCAAAAAAATTGAAATAATGACTCAAATAAAGATTTGCTAAGAATCACCATCCCCTGTGTTACTGGCATTTCTAAAAAGATCTCCAAAATTGTTAGAAAGGTAGGTTTGCAAACAAATTTCAAGTCTCATAACACACTCCAAACATCTTTAGACTTTTCTAAGGATTCAATTGATCCAAAGACACAAAAGAGGTGTTCAGACCATCCCTTATTCATGCAAAGTTAATTACATTGGAAAAATGGGTATAGATCTTCAAACTAGACTTAGGGAGCAGGCGAGATACATTAATTATTCACATCCAGAGAACTCCTCCCTTGTTGAGCATTCCCATCTCATGAAACATGAAATCTATTTATATCAAATAAACTTTTAAGAAAAAGAAGATGAATATTGGAAAAGAAAGGTTGGTGAAATAGATGAAATAGAAAAAAAATATTAATAACCTAAATAGAGACAATGGTTTAGGAGTGGGTGAATCATGGCATCTAATTATAATTTTTTTAAAGAATCAGAGTCATGTGTGATGGGTAAAGTGTGTTTGACATGTTTAATGGTAATTATTCACTTGGATATCATTGACTACCTCCCATTTATGCTTACCTCATTAATTATACTTATGGGAGTTTTAATTTTTTTTTTAACTCAAATATTTCAACATTAATTATTTTTATTTATTGGGTCTCTCACCCTGAAGATGGACACATGTATTGTGTTTGAAATGTCAATTTTAAATAATCTCAACATGATGAATCCAAGACCATATTCAAATCAATATCATTATAGAAATCTACATACGTTAAAGATTACAATTGTAGGGAAGGACATTAATTTCATAGCGATATGGATATAATATTGGAAAATTAATCAAAGTTTTTAAAGCCCAGAATTAGAGGAAGAGGTCATCAAATTTGTTTCTTAGATTGTTTAAGTTTTCATAACAACACCGATATAGGAGATACGATTCTAGAGAAAACATATATGTTTTTTATTCACTTCATTTTTTATATGTTTTATCTAACTTATTGTGTATAACTATTCTCCAATGTATTCATCTTCCAAGTTTTGCAAATTTATAACTATTTTTTTCAAAGAACCTATCTTTATGTATCTATGTTTTTTTAAGTATTTATTATTATAATTAAATTAATTTTAATTATTTTCTAAAATAAATATAATTTGATTTGATTTAATATGTTTATCAATAAATGTATTATATGTTTATGTAGAAATAATTTTAGATAAAAAATAACAAAAAACCATCTAAGTCTATTTATTAAAAAAACAAATTAATTTGATTTTTTTAATTTTTTTTAAAAATTATTATGAAGTAAAGGATACCAATTGAATGTAATATTATATATAATAAAAATATTAAATATATAATAGTTACTCTCTCAAGAAGAAGGATGAGGAATAATAGGTGCTCAACTCATAATCAGGGGTACCACTTAGACATATCTTCTCAATCAATTTTTTTAATCCCCTTAATATCAAAAATACCTTAATGGGAACCCCCACTATAGGGGAGGAGAATTGGACAGAATTCAAAACCTTACAAAAGGAAAGGAACATAGTAGCCCCTAGAGATGCCAAGAAAGGGAGAAAATCACACAAGGAAAAGGAAATAACATCTTAAACTACCTAAGGGACTTGACTAGGATTGTTTAGGATCCTAAGATAGTCAAATCTCTTATAATGTCAATTTTTTCCTATTATAATAATTTGAGATATTCCATGACTCTAACTTGGTAACAATTTTTGAAAATTAATGTTTTGGTGTTTTAACAAAACTTCACATTTTTTGGCATGATTTATTAGAACATACAAAAGCATTTAATGTGAGTTGGTCTTGTGTATTTGGAAAAGATCTACCTAATATATTTAATTCTCTCAATAGTAGTTTGGTGTTTTAACAAAACTTCACATTTTTTGGCATGATTTATTAGAACATACAAAAGCATTTAATGTGAGTTGGTCTTGTATATTTGGAAAAGATCTACCTAATCTATTTAATTCTCTCAATAGTAGCATTTATTATGAGTGTTTCCCATTTAAATTTTGAATTTTGAGTTCATCACTCCTCTAAAAAATATGGTGGGAGGTGTGTTCATTTGCTTCCCTACACAAGAGGAATGTAAGTTTTAAACTTATTAGGAATAATTCGAGGACCATTAGAAGTGGAAATTCAAAAAGGAGTGACAACTAATTCTCTCTCACTAGAAGGATGTATAATGAAGTGAGATCAGTTAATGTTCCAAGATCCTATAGAAGATCATTTATATACACCCGATCAATGACCAAATGAATAGGATCCTAACCTTGAACATCTCTGATAAAATTCTTATAAAAATGGAGGTCAAACACAACAACCCTCTCATTAGGAAACTAAGTGGCATAAGGGGTGACATAGATCATGTCAAAAACTAGGTTATGAGAAAGTGGGTGGAAGCTAAAATTATCAATATTGTGGCATTGGCCAATGGTTTTCTGTTATTCTATTTTTGCAACTAGGAGAATTATGTAAAAATTATAAATGAAGGACCTTGGTTCATGGAAAACGTGTTTATTATGATTAAAAATGCAAGCTTAACTCTTCCCCCTCAAACCTCAAAATGGATAGAATCCCCATGTGGATGGAACTTCTTGGATTCCCTTATTATTTTTGGGATGATATAATCCTTTGAAGCATTATGAAAATCATTGGTACGTTGGTTTTCTTTGACCTAGTGACCAACTCCCCAAAAAGAATGACCTTAGAAAGAATGTGTGTTTCAGTTAGAAAGAAAAATATGCTTCCCACTTTAACTTGAATCAAGTCTTCAATTGGCTCCTAAAATAAAGTGATTCAATTTGATATGGGAAAGGAGATATGTATTTATTTTAGGTTGCTAGAAGATTCAAAAGACTCATCATAATAAAAAATGAGAAGTGCTAATATTTTGAAATACCTATTTTGTGACATAACTCTTGTAAAAAATGAAGGCGAATCATCAAATACCCCTAATGAATACCATTGGTCAAAAGTCTAGAACTAGATATGGATACATTGTGGTTCCTCCCATAAGACATTTTTTTTTGTTTTGCTTCTACCACCTTCATTGGGATTTCATGGCCCAGGGTCCCTTAGTTATTGCTCCTTATATGGGTTTTGAAGGCCTTACATAGGTCCCTCTATCCTTTTTGTCTCATCTTTTTGGGTTTTATGGGCCATTGCTGGCTACATGCTTCATCCTTTTTATTTTACTAGTTTTTGGTTCCTTTTGATTTTTATTGTTTGGGGAACCCAAACCTCCCTATATGCCCAAAATGGATTTCACATTAATCAAAAGCGAGGTTATCTTAATCTAATCAATATTAAATCAATAAAAGTTACATTTAAACCGATCACCGCATAAGGTTATATTTTGTGTTTGTGAGAAAACAAACCATCTTTTGGTTCCCCCATAATTATAATTCTACAAAGCATATAATTTTATGCTTTTAGAATTTTTAGAGTGAATTAGTTGTGGGACTGAATAGGTGCATAATTTTAGGTTGAGTGTGACTTTGAGTTTTAAGAAAATCAATTGGTAATTGATTAAATTAAAAGTAAATAGGATAATTAAGTTTTTAAGTATTTGATATTTTATATATTTTATATTAATTTAAACAAAAAAATTAATACACTTTTTAGTGACAATTTTTAAAACCATATTTTTTTATATTATTCTTAATCATTAATTTTATCAGTATAATATTATTTCCATTTATTTTATAGTTTACATTTTTACTAATTTTATAACTATTTTTGAAATAATAATTATTATTATTTAAAATATATAAATAATAAATTAAATAAATTCGATCTTTTAAAATAAATGATATTTTTTTATAGTTTACATATTTATAAGCTTTACAATCATTATTATAATTAATAATATATTTTTTATAAAAATATATAACTAATATTTTCATATAATAATTTTAATTTTAGTAGATTAGTTCCAAATATAAAATAACATTTAATATCTTATAAAATATATAACTAAAAATATTATATTTTTATAATTCACACAAATGATTTTCTTTTAAAAATAATTATATTTATTTTAAATTAGAGATAAACCAATATCCATTATCATGTAATTATAATTCATAGTTAATACCCTAAAACATTGATTTAGAAATATGCACAAAATTATTTCAAAAACTTCAAATTGAATTCGTACAATATAGGATTTCGTTTTCCTAGGGCATTAGTGATCGAACTACCAGTTCTGTGGCCCGTGTATGCCTACACCTTCCATTTTATTTAGAATGTAATATGTGATGGAATTTTGAATGTCAAAATTGTGCCAAAAGGTCATGGGAACTTTGAACATATAATACACTAGTAGTTATCCCAATGGTGCAAGAAACGTTGAAGGTTAGATAAAATTAGTTTGTATTTTTTTAATTGTAATGATAAAGTATTTTATTTTTTTTAATTATGTATTTATATTTGTTATTTATTATTTTGTAAATATTTTTGATTTTAAGTTGCATAGTTTAGTTAGATGGAGGATGACCAAAAATTAGCAATCACAATCACATGTTGTGGACTCAAAAATAACTATTAACAATAAAATGGCATAGTTTTTGTTGTTTGCTAGCTTTATATATTTACAAAACAAATCTTTTCTGATATCACCTCTCTAAAAAAATTAAATTTACCGAGATGCAGATCCCCAATATCATAAAAAAGATCTTTGTAGTTGGCACCCCAATAAAAATACCTCTAATATCATCACCTTCGACAAAAATATAAAACCATTTTTTCTTAACACTTCATAAATATGAGACAAGATCAATAGTCATAGGTATTTAATGTGATATACCTACCGACTTATAGTTATTCGCTTTATAAAACACACATATTTATATAATTTCTGTATAAATCTTTTATTAAAAAATGTACTCAAATTTTTAATCTTTTTATTGTTATTTATTTTAACAAAAATATATCGATAGCACTTAAATACTTTCTTATTTCATAAAAATTATATGATTAAGTAATTAAGACACCACTAATGTGTGCCAATAACTTAATTCACTTATTCAGCAAATAATAACCCTTGATCACATCATCTCCACCTAGACAAAGCCCATCATGGGGCAGGGCCCATTTTTCAACCCAAATCAATCATCATAGTTATACCATCTCATTTTCCTATAGTGGAATAGGCGATCTTACATCTTTCCTGCAATTAGCATTGATAAATGTGTCACCTCTTCTATAAAGTTTATTCACCTTTTCCATAAATTTTAATGAATTATTACACCCTATTCCTTCACTCATCATCTATTATCCAAAATTCTGAAGGTTTCTCAAATTCACTAACTAAATGAAGGAAAAAAACACTTGTGTACATATCGATTCAAGTACTTTGAAGATTCCTATTGATATTTTTTTTTTAGGGGTAATAATTATATATTATTTTATAATCAATATTAATGATATATTATATATTTTACTATATTAGGTATTTTATTTTTTTAATAGTTCATTTATATTTTGAACAGATTTGTTTTCCTCTATTATACTCTTTCAAATTAACTTTAGTGATGTTCATTAGTATTCATTGGCACACTTATGGTTTTTTTTGGATATCACCTTGGTTATCTGGTAGATAGATTTCAAAGTTCAATATTGTGATAACACATATTCCTATCTACCTTCTTGATAGCATTATTTATGGCCTCTTTCAACCTATTGGAAACCACTTCCATATTAGTGGTAGACCCTCCATTGTGATTACTTTCTCTTTTTCAAGCTCCTTAAAACTCTTGGTAGCTCTTCTCAGTCATATGCACTCCTCGCCTTCCATCAACATTTTCACCTTATTTTCTATTTCATTCCCTATTATCACCTTATTTTGATCCTCCCTTCTCCTCAACCTCAATCCAAACTTCCATTCATCCATTGCGATTATGCAAATGATGAATTGATCTACCACAAAAGGAAATCCCAACATCATGCCATAACTTCCTATTTGACACTTTTTTTAATAGATATTATTAGATGTATTAACATATTTTTGAGTAATGATCATCTAATGCTTATAAATAGATATTGTTTTAATGTTATAATGTAGTACCATACTTTGATCATGCATATTAATGATACCATTAGTATGATTTTACATTGTGATTTTTAAGATCAAATATAAAATTTATTGTTAACTCAAAAGCTAAAGGCCAAATTTTTTAATTTATGGTAGTCAAATTTTCTATCCTTTGAAGCTATCTTTAACATGATAATAAAAAGAGATGGAAAAATCCATATCCTTTTTCTGAAAAAAATATTTTAATATAAAAACCATAATTTTTCCTAGAATAATAATACATTCGCTTAATAAGCACCAAAATAAATTTGAACTATTTCTTATCCTTATGAAGAAATAATATGTGGATATGATAACTACCAAATCCATATTTTATAAAATCACAAGCTTTAGAAACTATCATAAGTACATAATTAAAATCATACAAAAAGGCACTTTTTTTCTTGAATTATAAACACAATCAATTAGCACTTCCTTTCCATAACTTAGGATCAAACATAATTATATAAAGCAACGCATATCATTTCTTTATTTCTTCCATGAGGCTATCATATATTAAATTCTTTTATTTCATCTTATAAATGATTAATAATCTAAGTTATTTTTCCACTTGTATTGTAATATTTTAGATCAAACTTGCAACTGAGCTGATAGAAATGGGCATTTTCTTTCTTTGGATAGTGATCATTGGCAGTGCAGGTTTAACGTGTGACAATAAACATAATGCAAATTGGACATGTGAAAATAAACATAATGCATTTAGTGCTAGCTAGTTGTTCCCTTGGAAACAATGTGGCATATGTTGGCTCTATGAAACTTACATGTGGAGTCTCCAAATTTTTGCTCAATCGTTAGAAGAAAATATCAATGTTTATTCTAAAATAGAATGAACTTATCAAGAAAACTTTTGAATGTTTTTAATGATATGTAATTTTTTTCAGATGTAATCAAGAGCTAGTGAAGGAATTATCTATTCCAGTCCAAGGATCCACAGATCTCTTTGAAACTCAATTTTCGTAATCTCCTTGGGCCCAGTTTTGTTTCCTATTTATGGAAGAAGCATTAGACATATTGGAGGAGCCTTGAATACAATTTATTATTTGCTTTTTAATTTTTTGGTGTTGCAAAATATTCCACAAAATAAGGGAGAAGATTCTATAAGAAGCATGGTTTATGAAGCAATTACAAGACTGCATGACCCTATCTACGATTGTGCCGGTGTAGTATCTCAACTGTAACAAGTATTAAGAATGAAATCAAAACTAGCATCAACACGAGTAGAGATTCTTAATATACAAGAAGATCTTATGTATACGCAAGCCTTTCTTGCATCTCTCATCATCGGATTTTATAGTGCAGAAGAAGTGGGAAGATCATTAAAAGAAAATTGGCAAATAGTTTCAAAAGATGCATTTACAGATCCCTTCGATTTATGGGTGCCACTTTGGATTTTTCAGAAGATGAATCGTTGTACTTAATGTCCTCGAACGTGATTTTTTTGTTTATTTTTATCCACACTTACCCCACAAGGACAATCAGATCTATTTTACTTCTTTGAAAACTGAGAGTGATATTAGGTTTAAATTATTATTTTTCCTTAAGGGTCATTGATTATAATATCATAATATAAACTGAAATGCATAATATAACACATCGACAAACATGTGAAATACCATAGAGTTCACTAATGCAATTAACATTGCATTCAAGGCAATCCATGGGGTCCATCCTATCTATGTGGTCCCCAACTGTCACCGATCGTAATATACAATACTTCTACCAGGTCAAAATTATTTAGATAATATTGAAGTCATCACAGGATATTCTACTTAAATGACATTTTAAATAGATATTTTACATCGTACAACCTAACGCTAGTGTCCACACCCTCTCATGCACTCCGTATTCAATGTTCATCTTCGACACATGGCCAATCCACAAAAAAATGGCCAACAACATCTCCAAACATCATCTTTGGTTTTCTCTCTTTATGAGATGAATTTTAAGGGGTTCCCTACTATATAAAGACTTCGGATTAATAACTCGCAGTTGCCCTGAAAGTGCAAAAAAAGCTTGAGGAAATTTTTTTTTTTAATTATATTTTATAAGTGTTTTTTTTTTTTTTTTTCATTTATAAAATATATTTTCCTTTTATGTAATATATTTTGATAGACTACCTTTATCATTTGTTATGATAATATATTTATATTATTAGTGTATCAAAAATCACTTATAGTGTAAAAATTTAAATAATATTAATCAATTATTAATACAAAATTTCACATCATATTGTGTTTGTCAAGTGTTTTCTTTTTTAATGAGGTATATTCCCTACCAATTCATCTTAAAGTATTTAACAACTTAAACTTATATATGTCATTTCCCTTCCCCACTACTTTTCCATTATTCAAGTTTACTAAAAAATAGAATGTCTTCTATCACGCAGCATATTGTGATATCGTATGAAGAAACACAACCACATTTTTCACCGTAACTTCCATAAAAGTATATATTTTTTAAAATAATTTGTGAATGATATATGAGATGAATTCAGTGGTCATGGATTTTAAATATGATATGACTACTAATTTATAATCTTTCACTTTACAAATCCCCATTATACCAAAAATAAACTTACATCCATTCTAAAATAACTACAAGTATAATATTATTTTTGGCATAATTATTCACATGTTTGAAACCTATGTAGAATAAGTTATGGTTATTTTACTTTTATAATATTGTTTTATCTATGTGGGACAATTATTCACTTGTTTGAAACACTAAATATAATACGTTATGATTTTTTTTACTCGAGCTTGAAAAGTAAAAGGGTCACCCTAGTTTGTTGAATCTTTCATCTTTATTAGCTTTTTTGATTTAGTGTTGGATGTTTTCAATTACACGTCTCCATAATGGTGTAAAATTTAATTCATTGATCTTTTGATATTAAGTTGTTTTTCAAATTCATTTATTTTTTCCATTTAATATGTTTTATTGTTTATTATATTCATGTGGGATTGAATTGTAAGATATGGGTACCCATAATGTCTGATATTAAATCCTACCAAACCTACCTACCATCTAGGACTGATCACCAGTTAACCACTTTTTATCTCAACAAATGACTACTCCAAGATGACGTGCATTGTATTACCAATGATGCTCCCTTATGCACCCACATCAATATCATTGTGTTGTTGATTCGATTTGCACATTGGACATGGAGTGATTTCATAATAAAATAGAAAATAAAAAACACAATATGCCACCACCCTACAAGCTAGGCTGACCTTTGTAATGTGTGAAGGTTATGTAAATCTAAACATTTCATAAAATTAGGGCATATATATGATATTATAATTTTAGTGTAAGATTTCACATGAAATACCACATCATTACCCATCATTATCATCACTATCCAACTTACTTGCAAGTTATGTATGGCCCTGTGTTTTATTCCCTGGGTATCAGTATGGTGTTTTTGTATGGTTTTAACCTTGATGTAATCTTTTTAAGTGTCAATATATTGGTAACATAGACAAACATAAGTTACAATATAGACTTCCAAACCTCAATGTTTTGTGTTGAGAGTCACACAACAAACAAGGACCCTATTTGTAATCAATTCAACATCATGTCATCCTCGTCGACTCTTGACAATAGAAAACATCTAACCAACAAACCTACCACCTATAAACTATGTAAACCCCTTATAATGTATGCAAGTCATGAAAATCTAACCTCTACCTTAAATTTGGGTTTTGTGTAGGATATCATTTTCACTCTTCATCGACACCCAACTCATCTCCTCGCACATCACATTAGCATACTGTAAAAAGAACCACAACCTCATTTTTTATGTCATCTCCATAAAAAATATAAAATTATTTTTTCTTAACACTTCATACACATAAGACCAAATCAAATTTACAAACCTCATATAATAATATAATATATAACAATAATAGTATAATATAATATTACAGTATTACTAAATACTATTATAATATTTTTTTGGTTTTATATATATATATATATATATTTATAATATTCAATAATTTTATATTTATTATCATTTTATAAAATGTATAAATGAAATGATGCTTTGAAAGGTCGTTCATGTTTTACATTTAGATCACACGTAGTAGAAAGGTGAACTGTTTGATGGCACGTTAATACTCCCGTTTCCATTCTTTATGGCATTATTCTGAGATGGGGGGAGGGGTCGAAATAGGAGGTTCCATGGAAATTATTTGGGGTTTTCCTTAATTTCTCATTCAATGTTCCTTTTTGTGACTGGTTTTCTTTCCATCCTTCTCAGCAAAGGGTTTTAATAATGGTAGCCATCACCCTTTTCTGTTGCCTCGTCACGACCGGCTCATATGCTCATCTACACGAACACGTTGATCCAGTTCGGAGCGAGGCAAATCAACTATAAAAAAGGCTTTTAAAGTCAAGGGTATTGTTTATGAAGCTGGTTTGGGCTGTACCACAGTGGACATAGATAGTGAAACAACCCATGTTGTAGTACCCTGCAATCGGTTGTAGTCCCACTCCAATATTTTTCAAGCTCTACAAATATTCTGAGAACCCTCGATTGCATTCTTAGTGAGTTCTTTATAAGCTCTGGCTTCTTCCAAAACCTATACAAGATTTGATTCCAGTTCTTACTTTTGTGGTTTCCAAATCAACCAATCGGGGCATTCTATTTTGGAGTAGTAGATTTGGTTGCTTTCTTAATACCTCTACATTGTTTAAAATATTATTTTTCTTTTTTTTCACTATTCCCATGAAGATTGAAAGAAAATTAGAAAGTCATTAGATGGGTTTCAACACCGTAGGAGCTAAATTCTTTATTCCATCAAGTGTTCTTGTAGCAGTTTCCTTACGTGGCTAATACTGTAATTTAAAGCAATAATTTGTTATGCCCTAATCCTATGATTCAGGCATGGTTTATGTCCATGCTTTGTTGTCCCATTTGAAATTTCACTTTATTTTTTACATTTTGATAGCCCCTATTGGCTGGTTTCACAAAATTTTAATATCAGATTAACACTGCAATCTATGAGATACTCACATAAACATAGGGGTAGGGGATGCCTTACTACGTAAATAGTAGGCCACAGTTATCTCTGTAGCTGTTGTCCGTCAGATGATGGGCCAAAAACAGAAACAAATATAACAAAAATTGGTAATGCCTTTCTACGTCATTCATCATACCTTTCTACTTACAATTTCAATCAAATTAATAGCTCCTCTGACAAGTGGCACCAAATGATTGGATAAAAATGCATATCCATTTGTTTCATCGTATGTGAGGTCGGGCTTTGCCCACTATCTGGCTTAATTAGAACATTGGAATAAATTGTTTTCCAATACATTCTACATAACTTAAATTATTTGCAACTAATTTATTGAAAAAATATCATTTATGCTAAAGGATAAGATTAAATCATGAATACACAAATCTTGTGGATATTCAGTGAAGCTGCCATAATCACAAAGGTTTATTGCATGATTAAATTTTTACCCTTGTTGGTTTAAAACTATTTAAGTGTATAATTAAAAAATAATTGTTAAAAAATTAAAAATATATTAAAATATTATATAATATATTTTGAAGTATATATAATTATAAATAATTAATAACAAAAGTAGAATTAGTAAAATAACTTTATAGATACCCTCTTCATATATTTCTCTTAAGTTAAATATTGATGAGACTATCAAAAGTAATGGGTGTTAGGTTATTTTGGTAGGTATCCTTAGAGAGAATATGATTAATTTTAGGTTTTTATCATGTTATTAAGAAAAAAACTAATAATTTTGAAGATGTAAAAGTAATGTGGGTATATATTTCATTTTAAAAGAAATAATCTGATTAAATTTAGAAATAGAGGTTGACTTTCAATTATGATATATGTTAATTCTCATTTAATCATTGAAAATTTGAAAACAAACTTAAGTACTTTAGAAACTTAGCTTTATCATTAAAAAATATCCATGGCTATCATCTTGTTTCACTTTGTAGTCAACCAATAACATAATAAAAAATGATAATAGAAAAGACAAGCTTATGGACAACCCCTTATGAATTTAAATATTTTGCATAGTAATATTATGCAACTATTAAGTCCCCCTTAATGATTACAAATATTTAAAAAATATTTGAGCTTGTTCTTCAAACCATTATTAACTATTCAACATGATTTGTATTAAATTTAGTTTAATGCAATATATACTTTGGTAGGCAAATAATGATATTATTATTGCTAGTGAAAGCAAGTAGGTAATACATGTGAAAGTTGTTGTAACCAATGCCTCCCCCCATATTTTTATATCCTTTCTTAAAAAAAAAGTGACCACTGGAATAGATGATCTCACATGTGTCCTTTCTC